>JBCJKH010057257.1:0-17223 GCA_039877255.1 Loriculus beryllinus | reverse complement strand
ACTCCCAGTCTGTAAGCATTTTAGCTGCGTGCTCAAACCTGAGGTGCCTCAAGAATAAAAGCGCAATAGTCAGGCTCCACAAGGTCAATAATTTATCATTACCATATATGTTCCTTGAAAGAGCTGTGGTTTTTTTCTTGTTGCTAGTATGACACAGTATTGAATAGTGTTCAAAAAAGCACTCTGAATACCTTTTGGGAAATAGGTTATGAAAATGGTCTAGAATATTTTCTGCCTCTGGCAGCTCTCGTTAATATGTATAGTGGGTATCTTCCATCTGAGGTGTTCAAGCACATTATAAATGTACTTGATATGCCAACTTTACTAGTGGTAAAACTGAGGAAGACAGGGAAGGTGACTGTAATGTCATACCCACAAGCATGCAGCAAAATGAGATTAAAATCTAGATGCTGGCACTCCCAAGCAACTTCCTCTCAGCATTGATCATACTGACTGCAAGCAGATTTTCTAAACAAGACTGGGTAAAAAAAGTGAGAAACATCTGAAACGTGTACCTGCAAGACTAAAAAAGATGCCCATTTTAAGCTGTTTACTAATCAAATGTACTGATCTCCTTTCTGATGCACATATGAACTGCAGTTGTTGCAAGATATTCTTTATGAACATATCACACCCCTGTCTGTCTTATGTTTTAGTAGTAGCTGTACGGAATATACCCTTAAAGGCATTCTTTAGTTACAAGCAGCAGAAGATGCAAAGATTAAAGGTGGTCTTAATATTCAAGCACTCTGCACTGTGAGATCTTTCAAAACACTGGTTAACATAACCAGTCTCTTCAACATCTACTTCTCACTTTTGATAGTTCAAAGCAAGAACAGGAAAATGAGTGGAGGGGTCAATCTCCTAAGAGGTGAAACTTACCTTGTATGTGAGACGGCATCACAAAGACTATAAGCACTGTTCTCCCTCGTTAGAGGATTGGAGGCTGGTTGACTTTTGCTGTGAATATCCAGGCTCAGTGAAGACTCCGTCTTTCGGTCCATGTGGCTGTCCTTTTCTAACGTCCTGTCTGCAATGGAGACCACTTCGCTGGAGCTATGCCACAGTGGTGCCACTTTTTCTTTTGTTAGCCCTGTACGGGGAGATGTTGCTGCTCCCAGGGAGGCAGTGCTGCCATGGCTAGGTCCGTAGGAAGTGGTATCTATGCCACTATCAGCGGAAGTCCCTTGAAGGTAGTTGTAGCTGTTTAGCTCTGATTCGGTGCGCTCTCCGCTGTCATACCATTTCTCATCACTGTGAGCACTGGAGGCATTGCTGGACAGAGTATTGCTGCTGGAATGGCTGGAGTAGTGGCTGTCAGACTACAGAAGAAACAAACAGACTTGCAGGTTTATTTCAGAATTATGGCAGTAAAGAGGAGGAGGAAATAGTTACAAAGTCACCACGGCACAATAGGAGCTCTTGTACCTTGAGGGATTGGATAGATACATTGAGGAGACTAATAAACTCTAAAACTTTCATTCCAATGTAATGCATATGCTCTTCTCTGGGTGCACATAAAGAGCTTCCATGCAGATTTGGAAGCCATGTCTTAGCTGTTCAGGGAAAGTCAGAGCTGTTTGTATTTTGTCCCAAAATATTTCATGCTGTTTCCTTTCAAGCACAGCTCTCCAATGAAATTGGCTGAGCTGTGTAGACTTGGTTTATAACTACTATAATTAAAAATATTCTTATTTTAAGACTCCAATGTTTTAGAATATAAAATACAACCAATCCACACGAAGCACATGTTATTTTAATAATCCAATTGCCTATCAACAGGTTAAACTAGGGTGAAATAACCATTTCAACTTCCTACCCTTTGGTAGAGTATAATTCCTTCTCAGCAAGAGTGCCCTTAGCAAATGGCCACTGAAATGCCATTTTACTAATCTGAAATTGTTTTCCAAGAGGCAGAATTGCAAGGAAGGGAGCATTAATGGACTGCTTTTAAATGCCCCATTAGGGCATGCCGGTGTCTGGCTGGTTTGTATGTTCTGTCCTTGGTTGCAACCTGATGTTACGAAGAAACTGAATGCCTTCAATTCCATAGTGAGCATCACTAGACTATACCACTACAGGAAGAATTTCTTGCCGTATGCTTATCATTGCTCAGTATATCACCTATCTTTGGGGTATTTATACTCATCTGAATTCCTTAATTTTAGTTTTCACATACAGAATTTATCTAAATTCTGATTATATAGTCAGAACTGAACAGTTTTTTGGTAGGCAATGGACTTGTTTGCTGACCACATGGCCTCAGAATAAGGGAAGGGATGGAAAGGAGACTTAGAACCACCTTTCCTATTTGTCTGCCCATGGAGTTTTACTGAATAGGCATGCACAGAGATCCCAGCTAAATATAAAAAATTAGATGCTGTTTCTGTTTTTACTGGAAAAGAGGGAAAAATAGGGAATGGATGTAAACTGTGAGCAAGAAATCTCAGTATCCACTTCTTATGATATTAAGGCAAGAATTGAAAGAAAGCCAGGAGGAATATTAAATAAGTTGATCTGGGCTTCTAGTTATCTCCAATTAAAGCTACTGCTCTTCATTAAGAACTGCATCACTCCCCCATCCATCTGTCCACATAATAAAGATTTACTTTAACAATGACTAAATGAGAAGAACGCAAGCAATAATAATACCACTGCTATGGCTTTGCACGCAAGCAATGAGTTTTATATGACATTACTATGCATTTAAACACATCTCAAGAAAAGCAGGTCAATCTAAACATAAAAACTAGCTTGTGCTCCTAAGAACATGGACAGGCGTGGTGGTGTTGGTTTTTTTTTAAATAATAAAGACGTATTGTTATGAATTAAAAGCAACACTGCCAATTGCATTGAAAGAAGAATGCTGGTAAGCAGGAGCAACTAACAGGAACCAATTAAAGACTCTCTCACACATAAATAAGTGCAACTAATACTTTCAGTATAATCACATAACTCTGTATTTAGACAATCATAAATAAATAAAGTTATACAGCTTACTGGGTAATTTAAAGTTTAAAGGGTGTGGGGGTTTTTAATTCTAATTAAATTTAAAATGTCTTGAAAATTATTTATGAATATTTATCTATGTCTCTGTACATAAATCAGGAAATGAGAGCCTCCAAAAAGGTGTGAATATCTAGCTCTGCAGAGACAGAAGGACAGAATTTGCTGTTTAGATCTTAAACAAGAATAAAACAAGAATGGGTTGTGTTTTTTTTCAGCAGGACTCCAGCAGACCTTTCAGACAAAGTTTTTCACCAGTGTGCAAGGCAGGTTATGGAAAGGAAGCAATACATGAGGAAAATGGGGAAAATACAAACCCAAAAGCAAGAGTACTGTTTTAAATAAGCGGCTTTCCAAGTGTTGCATTAAAAATATGTATTAATAACTTTAGGTCTCACATGTGAGGCCTATGAATAGCTGTGTAAACTCCTACTAACTCTGCTCATCACAAGCTAACAGACAAGAAGTTGCTGTTCAACTGGCAATAACTAATAAATAATTCAGTAGGCTGTGCTTAGCTGCTGTAGAACTCAGGAAACAACAGGTCTGCTCTATTACTTCCTCCATGTCCTAGTAGAGAACAAGGCCTGAGGTTTTTTTTCTCTCTTTCTTAAGTCATATTAAATATACTTTGAACAACACTTATGGTATTGAGAGTTTCTGGAGCAAAAGCAGTACATAACAACTCCTTTTTCAGGATAACTTACATGACCCTGCTTATTTGGAGACAAGTGAACAACAGGATCCTGTCTCATCAGTCTTCCACTGGGGCTTTCTCTGAAGGATGGGAGTACCTTTGATACTGCTGGGAGATGGCATGTTGGTTCTGCAATACAGCACACAATGATGTACTGAAAAGTATACACAGTGCAACAAGCTATAAAAACGTGTAACCTCATTTTTCATTGCTGTTTTTCCAATACTACCCCAAAACCTTGGTACCTAATATGAAATTAATTCCAAATAAAAAATAAGGATATTGTGACAAAACACAGGTGAGTGAGTGAGGGCTCTTTCCTGCCTGGCGTAAAACAGTACAAGTTCATGAAAATCCAGCAAACACCATCCTGGCATTTGCTAGAACCAACTGAATGGCATCATGGTATTGGAACAGACTTCCCAAGAAAGTGGTGGAATCACCATCCTTGGAAGTGTTCCAAAAACATGTACACGAAGTGCTTAGTGACATGGTTTAGTCATGGCCTTGGCAGCCCTGGGGTAAAGGTTGAATCTGATAATCTTCAAGGTCTTTCCAACCTAGTTGATGCCCCCATTGTCCAACAGCACTATAGCAGAGCATTAAACCAGCAGAATATTAATTTTCACACTGTACTGATGTTGCATCTCTGTATGTATATTGCCTATGGACAAGAGACTAAAAAACTACAAAGATCCACATTCTGTTAAATCGCATTCTACGCAAGGCAGGATAATAGTAAGAGTCTACAGTGATCATGTATATAAACACATTTTCTGCAGTATAACTACTACACATATTTCTTGTCAAAGTTAAGGCAAGTTAAATAAACATTTTCTAACTGAAGAGCCAGCAAAAGATTTGTTGAAATCATAATATTCCCTTAAAAATTGTGAACATGGAAGCTGCACAGGTGCACAAAAGGAACACTAATTAAACAAACCTGTCAAAAGTGGTCAGAATTCAAGTCACTCATATGGACAATCACAGGAGCGCTCTATGACAATTAAACTTATTTTTTCCCAGGAGAAAACTATGGAAGTGTAGAGGGTGTTCACACACAGCCCATCAGGTAGGTAATTGTGTTCTCAGACCCCAAGGCCAGTATTCTTAGAAGAATCTCAGTTGTGACTTTTGACATGAATCTTCTCTCCTGTGGTTATGCAACACTCTGCACTTCTAAAAATGTTGCTTTCAAGTAGAATACTTGCTTATAAACATTAAGTACTGAATGTCCATGGTAATTAGCAGTGCTTTCCCCAACACAGCAACAGTTTTGCTCATCCTGACCTGCAGCATTGCTAGTTTTGTTTTTTTTTTTTTTTTTAAATTAAAATTTGCCTTTTTAATAAAAAAAATAAATCCAACTTGAATCCCTCTGGCAAGCGGTAGCAAGCAGTGTTGGTGCACAAAGTACAAAGTTCTTCTGAAGTTAAGAATGGGCCAGAAAAGAGAAAGGAGTGAGTGTGGGGATTCACTGTACCTAATGCTTTATTTACCTTGAGACAGGTTATCCCAAGTAGAAATGTGTTTATGTGTCATAGAACCAAACTTTCACCTAGATTCATCAGACTGACAATAAAGTCTCCAGTCAAAGATGGAGCTTCCAACTGCGACTCTATGAATGCAGGACAATACACAAGAGATAAAATACAGCGATTATATATCAAGTCGCATTTCTCAGCCTTTGCCAAATGCTGGAGCCATCTCTTCTACCACACAATTTTTCCTGTTCTTTTTGGCCTTATTTATTTTGCTAATATGGTGGCACCTGATATCGTAGAACAGAACTTGCTGGCAGCTCCGCTCAGAGCCAGCACCACCACCCAACTGTTGGTCTGCAAAAGTAATGCTAAGCAAAAGATCAGTTTTACATGTGTTGTTACCATCACACAGTATCAAAACATATGCGATTAAAAATTGTTCTGTCAAAATGAGAACAGCAGATCAGTATAATCACAGCTTTTCAGTAAGTATGGGGGGAGTTGTGAAGGAGGGACTGACAGATGGCTTTAATAACAAGGCACAGATCATTGAGGTTGTGAAGGTATGCAAAGAAAGCCTATCTTCAGAACCTGAGGGTGCCATTTGCCTTAAACTCCTACTGATCTTACTGAACCTTACTCTGTGTTCAACATTAATCCATTTACATAGAACAAAAACTGTGATGCAGTAAAATGATAATCAGTATCGAAAATAGAAAAAAATATAGAATTGCTTGATTATGGTAACAAAGTCAGAAAAATCCAATCTAGCAATCTTGACCACGGGGATCATTTCCAGACAGGACATTTCCACTGATGTCAATCTCACTGGTATCCACTCAACTCAAGCTATAGCTGTAGCAAAAGGTCTATGTGCAAAAACTTCAAATGAAGACTTAACAATGCAAATTCATAGTAGCCAGCTGTTTCATGTACTTAATATGTTTCCTCAGCTGACAGCTTAATTGCCAAGTGCAATGAAAACATATACACTGGTGGAAGGTGATTACCAGGCTATAGATTTACTTCACTATTTAAACTTTAATTGGCTTTTTTTTCATTTTGTACATGGTATTTATAGCTTCAATGATCAAACAATCAATTTGCATTTCTATAGCACCATTCAAGAGGGAGCATCACAAGCACTTTAGACAAACTGAGCAAAAACTAAACTAAGCCAAGCCACTCAGGAGAGCAGCTGAGGTCAAACAAGTCCTCAACAGCACAACAAATTATTAAGCGTGTCTACCCAACTGCTTCTAAAAGTACAGAGTGTTTCAGGGTAAAAGCATTAAGGTAAATTTAGTCCCACAATCAAATGAAGAACTGAAATCAGTTCTTCCTCAGGTGATACTCATAGGTCCCAAGGAAACAGACTGCACAAGCTAGTAAATGTTCCAGACCTAATTATTCATCCTAATGAAGAAGGTTAACTTCCAAAGACACTGAAAACACAGTGCTCTTAAGCACTTCTTTCTCTGCATGGAGAGGTATTGCCAAAGTCACCTTGGACTCAGTACCACTTGCTGATAGCAAAGAATTAATTACCTACCCATCTGGTCAGCGATACTATCCTCACTTCTTTGCCAGCTGGGTGTGGATTTGCCGCTACCACCTGTATCTGATTGCGTGTTCTGCCTGTCAATGGAAGCAGGGGATCTACGGCTAATTCCAAACCTGTTGTAACACCCCAAAAAACAAAGCAGATAATGATTTTAAATATGCATAAATCTCACATAAGGGGTAAAGAGCATTTTAAAGAAGCTATAGTGTCAAACAGCAGGGCAGACCAATACATAGCACAACCGCTTGAGTGAATTTATAATGAGTTTCCACTGAATTTTGTGGCAGCTTTCAAGAGCCCTATAGTATCTTTAGCGTGCAAGATTACAGTACATATTGATTTATTGAGCATCTTTCATCAAGAACATCTGGTTACAGTGCATACAATTAAAAACAGAGCAAACTATTCAGAAATAAAATTATTAGTTTTCATTTACAGAGATATTTACATGGAAAGCTGATCAGACCATTACACAGTTACAGAAAAATGACCACAATGACTAAAACATAAAAGTTTGGACATAAGCCACAGAGGGAAATGAGATGTGTTTATTACGAAACGATAGCAAGGATGGATCCTTTTAACTGGGAAATTACTACCTCAAATTGGTCAAAGAGAGCATCAGAAAGTTTGTTCTGGCAATCTCATGGATCTCAGCCACTTCCGTGGGTTCTGAGCAAAAGACTAAGTAAGGTTATACCTCGATGATGCAGATATATAAGCAAACACAACATGGACTCATTTGGGACAATATTGCACTGCCAAATATTTTAAATAAGTGTTTATAAAGCTAACTGTATTAGATATGGATTCCCAAAACCTGGGGATTATAAATTCTGGAGATCATTAAATTATTTGATCACAAAATAAAGTGGACTAAAACTGTAGGAAAAGAGCAAAATATGTATATCTATTCCTGTAGAAGAAAGCATAGAGAGAAAAAGGAAAATTGTGTTCAGTGGACTTCGTAAATGCTGTTAAATTAGGCAGGTGGATTTTGGACAACTCAATAAAGATACAGTAAACTCAAAGAATAATCTAATGACAAAGGAGACACACTATCCTTCTGTGAAATACCGTCTATATGCCTTATATACCTAAAAGCCTGTAAGCACTATATCCATAATACTCCATTATGTGTAAACCACTTAACTCTATAAAAATTATAGCTGGATTCAGAATTTATAGGCCAATAATTAAGAATTACTCAATCATGCATTTTTGAGGTGGCTTTTTCACCCAATCAGGCATACTCTGAAGGAAAAAAAACTTCCCAAAACTCTACATGCACAGAGTAAAACCCAAAAGACAGGCTGATATATTCTCTATATATCAAGGAGTTTCACTAAGCATCTAACGTAAGAACAGAAAATAAAATACCCAAACTCTGCTTTCTACCCACTCTACTACCTACAGGCTGCCTACATGACCTCCACTGTAAAACAGACATCTGCCCAACTGTCAGAAAAAGCTCAGTGTGATTACCCCATTTGAAAGTTCATGTACTTGATATGCCAAATGAACCCACCAAAGCATCATCACGACTCAAAACAACAAAATCCCACTCCCATCCTTAAAGACAAGCAGCGTTACATGTAGTACAGCTCCAAAAGGTCATGTTTTGAAATTTGTCCCTTCTATATTTTACCCAAAGAAGATCCTATTTCCCTTTTGTTCACTACTCCTTGGTATATTCAACATGAGGTTTGATGAACAGAAAAAATGTAATGAAAACCTGGATATATTTGCTTTCTGAACACAGACAATTTACATTGAAACTGCATGAAGTGAGTAATGATGCTCTTTTTTTTTCACACAAACTAGGTAAGATTTCACTTAATCATATACCTAAATTAAACAAGATGAATTAAATACCAATTCAACACATGCATAGGAAGTCTAAATACAGCATTTCAAAAGCTGATTGATTCTTTAAACAGTCATCTGAGGTAATTTTTCAACCTTTTAAGACTTGGGAAGTATTTTGGGAAGAACATCTTTTACTGATAAAATAACTACAAGTTAGTACCTAAAAGAAAAAGCCAACCTTGCTATGGTGGAGTTGTGCCACATCAATATTTTACTTCCTACGCATTGTCCTCTTACCTAAATGCCATAGTGATCATATGTATAAAAGCAGTCAATTTTGCATTTGGCATAATTTATAATTTGAGACTTTTCAAGATCAAGAGATATATAAACCCAACATGTTTCTAATTTTAATTAAAATCACTATTCTATTCATTGAGCAGCAAGAAATATCTTCAGACTGCATTTCTTACATGATGTGGGCTATTCCAAAGCAAGAATAATAAATGCAGATGGTGCTATATTCTATGCTGCTTAAATACATAGCCCATTGGGGTATGTAGGAATGAACCTAAAAAACTTGAAGGAGAACTAAATCTGGAATAAATAATTTAATTAGACATTTTATATATATGTCATAAAAAGAAACCCACAATTTCATTATTTCTGAATTTCATTTATACATTCTACAATAATGTATTATATATACACTATTATATATACATTATATATGATATATACATACCTTCATATAAACTTCAGATAAACACAGGACAAGTAAATGAAACACACATATGTACATCAAGACCAATCTGGATATTCTTGAAGGCAGTGAAGTTTTTGCCTATACCCAGCATAGGATACGGACCAATAATCTAGAAGAGGCAGTAGATACTGCTCTTACCGATGTCTGACAAAGGTTGGATGCACACCCATGCTTCCAGTCATTTAAGTTTCACAAATTTCCAAATCTGTCATATCATGCAACAAGAGAGAAATATACACACAAATTACGCAGCTGAGATTTCCTGCAATGGGAAATCTCAGGGACTGGCATACCTAGAGCACACTGGAGCCTCACCTCAGGAAGATTACCTTCAGGATGTGGCGTCTGCTAAGTCCCTACTGCAGCCCATCCTTCCTTCCACCACCTTAGCAATTAAATGCTACTACCTCTCTCTCTTATTTTAGCAACATATATAGGTTTAATCACTGGCCAGCTCTACCTGGTATATCAAACATTCACTACAGAATTGCCCAGAAGCTGGTGTCTGAGATGAATTTCAACAGAAGATGCATATGGAACTCCAATGATTTTTAGTAATGTGACAAACATTAGTTTGCTTATCGAGGCAAGAGTTTCCTTCATAATTGCATTTTTCCTTCATAATTACATTTTTCATGCTTTCCTTTTAGGCTGGCAGACGATGTTTGAGAAGTCTTGACTAGATATGATTCATGTGTATGTATAAGGACGGTATGGGAGGCAAAGTACTTTTCCTATGAGAACAGAACATAGCAGTCAAATAACTGGAGTTTAATGAGTGATATTTCTTCTTTTTAAAAAAGCATCCAATAAGGAACATGCAAAATTCATGCATTAATTTCTTCCTTCATTATTCCATTTAAACAGTGTCTTCTTGCACCAAATTAAAACTTTGAAACCAAAAAGACTGTATAGACAACATTTCGAGGCCACATCTCTGCTAAGCTTGCAAAATTCTCAAAGAATGCTATAGTGAACATGTATGTATAACTAACTTGAAAGATGGAAAAGGGTTGGGATGGGTGCTGGTATGCTCTGAAGCCAATTCAAAACAAAAAACCCAGCGTGCCTGAAAGTCCCTTTCTACTCAAGCAGTTATGATTGTGATGGTCTAATGACATATGGCAGCAACACCTTTTTTGTAGAGCAAATGACATGGCTGGAAAAGAGCAGACAAGATATTGGGAGCACAAGCTGCTCTTCAGAATTCAAGGCAATACATAAGTTCTGTTGGCATAAATGAGCCAGGAAGCAAGCAGTGTGTAAAGAGGTTAAGCGTTTTTTCTGGCTGCAGAGCTCTGGACACACTTCTCCTTAGCTTCCTTACAGCAAAGTTTAATGGGTTCAAAGCAAATCTCTTTTACTGTCTCTGGGACTTAAGCATAAAGTTAAAATATGACCTCAACAGGCTCAAAAGTCTCATGAATCAAAGCTTTCATAGAGGTGCACAGCAGAAACCTCAAACTGAGCTGCAAGGACAGTGCCCTGGAGCAACAAGCAGCACTTGTCCAAACACATGGCCAGAACAGCATTGTCTAGACTGGGAGTCCTGGTGTAAAGGTTGGACTTGATGATCTTAAGGGTCTTTTCCAACCTAGCTGATTCTATAATTCTATGACACAGAGCACTGTCCTCTCTAAACAAGCAAAAGACAGTGCCTTGTGCAAAACAGTTCCTGGTATCTAATTTTACAAATAATATGTATTTTTTTTTAATAGAAAAGAAGATACTTCTACCTTATACAAGATCTAAACCAGAATGAGTTACACACAACGACCTGCAACATAGTTAAGACAACTTGAGAAGGAAGCTTTGCAGTGTGAACTATCAGCAGTTTTGCCCCTTCATATTCTCAATAAGAAGCAAGTTGGAATGTGGTATACAGCTCTCCTGCTGCCAGTAATTTTTTTCCCTGCTTGGATATACTTGATTTATTGCTCCTTTCAGTGCTCTCTGAAAATGATACAGATTTAATTTCTTTCTCTGTAAGTTGCCCCCTTACATTGACACTGGATCACTTCAGAGAATTTGAAGATTTCTGGAGAGCTGGAAGATAGCACCTTAAAATAGTATGACTGTCAACATGCAAAAAAGATGCCAGCTGTGGATTAATTAGCAGTTTCTGTGCCTACACAGCTGAAGTCTTAGTTGCACTCAATACTACTTTGCTTCAACAATTAGAACAGACTCCAAAGTCCCAAATCTAGTACCTAATTTGTTGTAGAATCTAAACCTGTGAAATGAAGCAATTTACAACATGAAACCAATACCTTTACTGAAGACCTTTAAGTTCAAAAAGGTCCCTTTGTATAGCGCCTAAGCAGTTGTAGACTACAATCAGAGAGATTAGGTCACAAAGGGAAAAGGGGGAGGGCAAGAGATTTTTAAAGCTTTACTTTTCCAAAAAGCATGACAATGATATTTGAAAACAATCATGTTTTAATGTGTGTAACAACAGCTGACAGGAGGCTGTGGAGGCACTCCTTTAGTTTAATGTACATTACAACAAATGGAACAGCAAACAAAAGACTTGCCTAAAAAGAATATGAAAAAAGTCTGGTGCCTACCCTTCTGGCATAGATTTTTGTCTGTATGTGCCCCCACCAGAGCCAGTCTCACTTGAGGATGATAAGTTGCTTGGAGAATTACGGCACTGTTGCGATCTTGCTAAGGCAATGGATGAAACTGTGACGTATACATCAGAACCAGGAGACAATCTGTTCAGAGAAAACCACCCAGTCAAATCAGCAATATCATAGTGCAAAGCCTGAGGGACAACATCATGCAAATTCTTACATCAGCAAAGAACACAGCATCATAGAGACAGTAAAAATGAAGTCAGTTGAAGGATCAGATATTTCCCCTTACTGATGGGGAAATTGAATCAGCTGTGAAAAGTTGGATGCAGGGGAGTAAATGAAGAGGCAAGTGTGGGAGGAAAAACCTGGCACACACTAGAAAAACATCCCAGATTTGAAAGTCTTGATTTTTTTTTTACAGATTGCTTGTAAGGAATAATGAAGTATGACATTTCTCACCCAAATACCAAAGAGAACAAAATATTTCTAATTCTCAAAACAAACTCTTGCCTGGAATTTAAACTAACTGTATTGAGCTGTCTATGCAAACTTTTCCAAGAGTATCAAGCTTATCTTTATGTCACCAAACTTGTCCACATTAAATCAAAAGGACAAAATTTATAAATACTTTTAAATCCTCCCTAAAAACTAAACATTCTAATATCAAACTATCTCAACATACCAGAACTCTGAAAATACAGACCTGAGTCATATGAAGCCTTCGCCTGTCAGAATAACCATACAGCAAATAAATGGGCTAGAACGGCAACACATGCACCCGGGCAGAATGGCTGGAAGCAGCAGACTTATACTGTTCCAACTTGTATATCCTGTTTCGGAGTTAGCAAAAGGCTTTTGCTTTCTGAGATCATCTTTTGCTTTGTGTATTTTGTTTCCCAAAACCCAATCAAGTTCACTGCTGCTAAGCTAGTTTTATTCTACTTGGTGTTGACTGAAGCCATTCGGAACTTCGGCAGTGATTTCAGAGTTAAAATTACATAATCCATGAACATCAAAATCCTACTGTTAATGCAAACCTTGATCATGTGACCTAAAAAAAATAACTTACACAAGTTAAACAGCAACTTAACCTTTATAATTACAAAATCATATTGACTTCAGTGAAACACACAGTTATCTCAGTACACAACTTAGGTCTGGGGGTTTAGAAGTCACAGCCTAGACACTTCGTATCTGTAACAGGAGTGGCAGATTTTAATCAGCTCTCACCACTATAGTGTAAGAACTCTTAAAGTTCAAAAACTCTTTCAAGAATGATAAAAATCCCACATCTCACTGATTTATGTTACATACATCTGTGTATATATACCCAAAGAGTGTATGTGTACATGTAGCTCAAAAGTGCATTTGACCCCTGAGTACTTTGCAGAAAAGCAGTAAACTAACAAAACCTTAGGATGGAAAGACCAGGACTTGACCAAACATCTTGACCATCTGGAATTTCATAAAATGCATACGACTCTCCCAGACAAGAAAGGAATGATCTAACACCTGACCATTACAAGTATCATACCAAACCCAGTAATTCTTTTCTAGCCTATCAAATTGAATTTAACTTATCTCACATTTATCAAGCAACAATTCTCAAATATTTGACTGCAAAGAACATGGTTCAAGAGTTGGAAACTTGGGGACCCGTGAGCCAAGCAGTTAACTTTCCCAGTGGCACTCTTATAAAGAGGAAAAAAAAAAGTTCACCCAACAAAAATACGTGCTTTCAAGAACAATCACTCATTTATACAGGCACACACATTTAAAACTCATTTATGCTTGCTGAGCAATACACAATTTAAAACTATGACCCTTTTTCCCCCAATACAAAATTAGAATTTATGGCAAGGAAACCAATTACTTCTCAAATAATTTCTGTAAAATGATTTCCTGTTGAAAATGCTTACATTTTCACTTCAGATTCAGCTATGCCTTTTTTTTACTTCCTATGCCTTGCCAAAAAGTGACAGCACTGTTTAGAGGAAATGTCAAGATTTCAGAACTATGTCACGGAGTTATAACTTTTTTTTACAAAGACAACAGTCCTCAAGGGCAAACAAAATTGTATTATAAACGTGGTTTGAACAGCACCAATGAACAACCAGTCAGGTAGGACATCCTATTATTTAAAGCAGCAAAACATTTTGTTGGTACAGTTCACAACAGAACTAAAAAACATCAACAGTGAAATACATTTCATTCACTCTATCTGAAGCATAAATAAGACAAAAGAACTTTAGAGTAAATTAGTTCAAATTGACTTTTTGAGCTGCTTTGAAATCTATTGAAAGCCACTTCCCAAGACAAAAGGCATATTGTGTTAGCAGTATGCCCCTATAGTTAAGATATTCTGTGTTTGTCTTTCATTTATAATTAAAAACCAGACTAAAACAAGCTATTATCTATCTCTTTCAAAAGACAGCTTTAAGAAGAAATTCTGAAATGGTTAAGTGAATGAGTCCTATAACTGAATTTAAAAATAGGCCAAGCATCCATTGCATTAAACAGATACAATTTCACTGCAGTCAACTGAACTGGGATTATACCATGCATGATTTAGTTCTAAGAGATCTAGTTCATCCTGAAAGGACTGGTTGAATCTTGTCAAGCATGGGAAGAAAACCATCTTTTGTGAAGGCAGCGAGTGGGATGGGCATATGTTTATTTTGTTTAGCATGACAACACAGACACCAAAAGCATACACTTGCTTCTAATAAATTAATTTCCATGTCATTAGCTGTAATTTTCCTCATGTCTTCAGTTTGTATAGGTATGTA
Organism: Loriculus beryllinus; assembly: GCA_039877255.1. Lineage (NCBI taxonomy): Eukaryota > Metazoa > Chordata > Aves > Psittaciformes > Psittacidae > Loriculus > Loriculus beryllinus. Next base: position 2,529 of record JBCJKH010057257.1, on the reverse strand, counting down.
ATACACACATCATAAGAAAAATGTCAGTCTAGCACGCTTTGCACCTATGACCTAAGGCAGTCTTTAGTTACAAGATCATACATAGATGCCACTTTCCTTTAGGACCTCTGTCCCATGCAGTTTTATTTTGTGCTACCACTTTTCCTGTAATTACTGAACAGCTCGGAAGAGGAGGCGGCACAGGCTGGCAGAAGAGAAAAGACAGCTTTACAGTCAAGGCATTTTAGTGCTGACTTAGCAAATGCAATTCTTGTGCTTAACTGCAGCACTCCAAAATGACCACTGGCATATTTGTTAAAGAAAACTTTTCAATCATGTTACTAATTGCAAGTTTTTCAAAGGCCTTATTTGATTCCAAGGCCCCATCTACTTCTGAGCTGAAAACTTACCAAAGCAGCTGAAGTCAAGTGAAGCTGTAATTTGAATATATAAAAACTTAACAATGTTGGGCACACCTCCAAGTATGAGATGCCCAAAATAAGACACAGCAAATGATTAGAACATAATTTCTCTCTCTACTTTTGTTCTTAATCTGAAGAGGGCCAAAGACATCTCTTCTCACATAAGAGTTTTGGAAATTAAACTTAATTAATACCCATGAAGCATTCAGAAACTATAGTAATGGGCGCCACTGTAAAGCTTAGAGAGGAATTAGTAATTGCATCTTTACAGCAGGATTTGAATGCCATCCAGTAAATAAGGGATGGAGTAATGACAAGGAAAATAAAATATAAAATAGCTCTTCTTTAATGAGCTGCATCCACTGTGTGAACTGAATAAAGCAGATGTCCTCTGTTAAAAGAAATTCTCATAATTTAATCAAAGGAAGCATCAGAAAATACAGTTACACAAGAGTTCTGAATAAAGCTGCACAGCAAATCTTAATTCTGGCATGCTTACCTTCCATGTGATTGATTTTTGCAGTCCTAGTAATACTGCAAGATGTGACAGGTCATTGAAAACACTGAGTCAATGCTCATGTTACAGGGAAACCAAACAACTCAAGATAGAAAAAAAGAACATCAGCAATTTTGGGGAGGGGGATAGAGAATGAAACAGAAAATGCAATTATGCTGTTATGTTGTAACTTCTCATATATCACACTATATACCTGTTCAAATATTTTCCTTCAATTTGAACATCACTCTTCAGAAAACATGTATCATAACAAGATAGAAGCAGGCGTACAGAAGCAGGCATTGAGACAAGAGGTAAAGAATGACTTCCGTATGAAGAAACACTGAGTAGGCTATATGGCTCCACAGGTTATAGAGAATTTTATCATATCTGCTTCAATTCCTCTAAATGTGAATTATAGTGGATCAAGCAAACAGTGATTATTCATTATCCCTTCCGACAAAAGAACAAGTAGTAAACTGAACTATCAAGAGCAACATTAGCAAGCACCTGGATGAAGAGATAGCATCCACAGCTGTTACACACAACAGTGAAACACATCTGGCTTCAGGCAATCTTCAATAGCAGCCAGCCAGGAGACTGGCAGATCTGGCAAGAAGTCTTGCTTTCTACTTGTAAGCATGTCTTATGCTTTTCCCTGGTCTCTTCGGATGGACACTCAGACAAGAGACCAACTCTTGACATGACACAGCCTGGCTCTTCTCAACTGTTTTTGGTACACAGGAGTGTGGGTTTACAGTCAGGTGTACTCAGAAACCTTATTTTCCATTGCTACAGCCAGTTCTAGGTCCTGGCACCAACAGGGAATGTGTAATACATAATCTCATGTTAGTACATGCTTTAATTTGTAAAATGTTATGAAAACTTCAAAATAGCTAATCTTCAAGCCCTGTGAGTAGGCAATGCATGTGCTACAATGCTCACTTGACAGGTAGCAAGACAAACACTGACACTTGTTTGTTTGTATTAGGAAAAATGTCAGTGATCCAAACTAAACAGCTGCAGATTAGGATTTTTATATAATATCAGGAGAGCTTAATCTAGAATCTAGCTGCAGGAATTAACATAGAAACTATTACTGGGGCAGTTACTGTCACTGATTACCCACAGGCATGGTTCAAAGAATTATGAAGTTTCAGGGCTGTGCTCCAAAGTCCTCAGTGAGGACTTACATATTGTGGGAATTGTGCAGCCAATGTTTGACTGCACTCATGCCATAAATCAGTCTTCCATTTGGTTGAAAATATTGACTGTACTTGGAAACTTTTTAGTTAGAGCCTTGAGCTTTCATCTGGAACAGTAGTGAATTGCACATTGAAGCGCACAAGTCCAGCCGCATGCTTTGCTCGCTGGTTTTCACACTTCAGATGTTTGTTGAATCAAGTTTCAGTTAAGAGTAGTTCCAATGTAAATTAACTGCGAAGAGATTATCATCTAACACTAGCTCATCTCCTTTGCCTGCATTTTTTTCTTAATAAGGTATAGAAACCATGTGTACACAATAAAAACTGACAACTGAGGCGGCAGGGAAGACAGCAATCAAGCTCTAAAATTACATCTTCTCCAATAACATTAACGCTGGCATATCTCATGTATAATGTGGTTTATTGT
>JBCJKH010057256.1:33235-44108 GCA_039877255.1 Loriculus beryllinus | reverse complement strand
CCCTAGCAGAACCATTGTTACATAAAGAAAAGACATCACAAGTGTCTTAAATACATTTTCTTCAAATGCTCATTTTGGAGATGGCATAAAATAGTTAAAGGGGAAATTCTGCCCCAGCTGAAGAATTCTCTTGGATCCCACTTCTTGATCCAAACAGGAACAAAATTTACTGCTAAGACACTTCCCCCAGCAAGATAACAAGAAAAATTCTGAAATGGTGATGAGGATGAAACCTGAGATCTTGAATTCCTATAACAGTGAAAGTCTCCAACTTCACCTACAAGAATTAGTTATGGGATAAATATTCACTTTTCTCCATTAAAAGATGCTTACTAAATGCAATTCATGTTTACTTAAATGCTAAATAATGTTCTGCACTGTTACCCTTTTATTGAACAGAAGTCACTAAGGAATCTGAAGCACCCCATAAATCACTGCTTCCTATCTTTTTTGAATCTGGAATTTCTCATCACAGCATCATGGCCAAAATGGACAATATTTAATTTTAAATAAATGATGTGTTTCAGATACTTATCTCACTGCTTGTCAGAATAAAAATGGAGGTTTTGGAAAACAATCTTTCCCGGGTTTCCCACCAGACTTTCTCCTAGTTCAGAAGAGCCAGGGAAGAGAAAGCCTTAAAATCATGGCATTTTTATGTATAGGAAAGTGATCTGAGATCACTGTTTGAAGTATTAATGTTTTTTGTTGAGTCCCAAAGCTAAATCACCTGGTCTTTTAAGCATAGAGCATATATATGGAAAAGGTCTGAAATTTGTAAAATCTGACCAAATTTTGCATGATGGAGTATTGAAGTTGTGGTTGTTTTTTTTTTAATTACTATTATAGACAATCTAAGCACATGACAATATGATCTCAAAGGCAGGTTTCAGTGGCATCATTTGGGGATGACTGTGTTACAAATGGTGAAGATGTGAGAAAATTACATACATCATCCCAAATGAGAGCCAATAAATCCCTTCTGGCTTCTCTGTCTCTCATCATGCATTCATGTCACATAGCTGGCTGAACATATTGAAATAAAATTTTTAAGTTGATGCAGATCCTTTTTTTTGGATCAGTTTTGAGCAGAATTTTATTTTGATGAATTTTTTTAAAATTCTAGAGTCATCTAAAATAGATGACCCAAAGGATTCTTCACTAGAATTTTGCCATCATTACTGACTTGAATGTACATGCACTGAAACAAAGATCCTGTGTAGGATAGCGTACGATTGTGTATCTAATGAGCCAGGTGTATATAGGGAGTTCCAGGAGAGAGAGGAGAAGAGAGACAAAGCAGAGCAAGCTGGATTGTTAAGGGCATCTCTTACCTTTTGAACATCTGATTTTGAAATTTAAGAACTTTTCTTTCTTTCTGCTATATAAAATAATACCATACTTTCATTCATATGGTTTATGGCATATGTGCATATAAAAATGATAAATCCTTCTGTTTCAGCAGAAGTGTGTGATAAATGCATGTGTAAGTAACATTAGAAGTACTACCCCCAGAGAGCCCTTTTTATCCACTGATTCCACTGCCTCTGGTTTCTCCCTGGTTTTGCCTCCTTGTTTTGTGGGTTATCTGAAGATTTATTTTCAAAAGTGAACTCATATGGTGAATGTAAATGGAGCATTATATCTGCACTGAAAGGCATATACTGCTCTTGATAACATTGTGTATCATGATATAATGTTCTTAGCTGAAGTATTGCTTCACTTCAGTCTACAAAAGAACTGAAATATAAACAAAGCTAAAGAATGTAGTGAAGAATTGTTCTGATGAAAACATTTTTGTGGGCTGTTAAAGCAATAACTCTAAATATCAGTAGGATTTTTTCTGCACTAGTATACCGAATACTTTTTATCCTCAAAATATTTGTCTTAATAAAAAGTATCTTATTGTGTGCTGATAGTTCATGAAAGGTTCAGTTTCATGAGCCTAAGGATGGTACTATCACACTAGTAGACATATATGACCTGCTCCATGAGAGCAGGTCCTCCTGGAAACTGTGCTAGGGCACATGGAAAGTAAGGGGTGACAGCCGAAGTGGCTTCACTAAGGGCAAATTGTGCCTGAAAAATTTGGTGGTCTTCTATGATGGGTTTACAGCTTTGGTGAATAAGGAAAGAGTGACTGACATCATCTACCTGGACCTATACAAAGCATTTGACACTGCCCCACACAACATCCTCATCTGTTAACTGGAAAAATCCGGATTTGATGGATGGAATTGGATGGATGGTCGCAATCAAAGAGTTGTGGTCAATGGCTTGATGTTCAAGTGGGGATCAGTGGTAAGTGGTGTTCCTCAGGGGTCGGTACTGGGATGAGTGCTGTTTAATATCTTTGTCAGTGACATGGACATTGGAATTGCCTGTGCCTTCAGCAAGTTTGCCAGTGGGACCTGGACAGGCTTGAGAGTTCAACAGGCTCATGAAGTTCAACAAAGCTAGGTGCAAGGTCCTGCACATGGTTCTGAGCAATCCCAAGCAGAAATGCAGGCTGGGTGGAAAGTGGGTTGAGAGCAGCCCTGAGGAGAAGGACTTGGGCTGTTGATTGACAAGAAGCTCACCTACGACCCAGCAGTGTGTGGCTGCAGCTCAGAATCTATGTGCTTGGCTGCCTCAAAAGAAGCGTGGCCAGCAGGCCAAGGGAGATGATTCTCCCCCTCTACTCTCTGCATCCAGATCTTGGGCTCCAACATAGGAAGTTCAGGTACCACCACTTCTGCAATGAGCCCAGAGGAGGGCCATGAATATGATCAGAGGGCTGGGTCACCTCTCCTATGAAGAGAGGCTGAGAACACTGAGCATTCAATTTGTTCTGCAGGCTTGTTCAGCCTGGAGAAGAGAAGGCTCCGGGGAGAACTTATAACAGTCTTCCAATACCTAGCAAGGCCCTACAAGAAATCTGGAGGGGGACTTTTTAAAAGGACATATAGTGATAGGAGAAGGGGGAATGGCTTTAAACTGAAAAAAGGGTAGATTTAGTTATAAGGAAGAAATTATTTACTATGGAGGTGGTGAAGCACATTATTTTGCAGAAATGTCACAATATTTAGTGAAGGAGTCCTTTCAGACTGGCTCACACTTAATGGAAATGTTAAGAATATGTTGTGCTGAACTGAAACGTTCTGTGTGTCGTGGTTTAAACCTGCTCAGTAACTCAGCACCATGCAGGCGCTCACTCATCCCTCTTTTCCCCTCCTCTCTGGGTGGGATGGAGAGGAGAACTGAAAGAATGTAAACTACATGGGTTGAGGTAAGAGCAGTCCAATGACTAAAGTACAATATACTGCTACTTCTAATAATAACCAGACAGAATAATCCTTGTTAGTGATGCCTCGTACTACAGAAGTGCTATGTTGTGTGCCCCCTAATCCATAAAAAAAACCCACCACCAAAATCCACATATCCCCCAAAAAATCACAAACAAGCAAAGAAAGAAAGAAGCCACTGAACTCAAGACTTTCAGAAACTTTGAAAATTCTACAGTTTCTATTAATGCTCTTGAATTCATGCAGAACACATTTTTCTTTGGAAGAATTCAATTTTTAATATAATGGGATGCTATTATAACTATTCTTAGCACTTCTGTGACTTCCTGAGGCAGTGTGGATAGATATTGCCGGTATCTGGATACTCCAGATATTGCCCTGTAGGCTGATAGCTGTTTTCAAATAAACTGCTTGGGTTTACCTCCCATTCATTGAGAATTAAGCACCTCAGCTCATACAGGGCTTTTTGGTGTTGGCTTGTTTCCGTGGGGTGTGTGTCACGCAGCACAGTGCTTCTGTGCAAAAATAAAGGCTGGAATTATGCAAGATATTCTCAGATGCTATTTTAATGTAAGACAAAGAATTTGAATAATATTTTTAATACACTTGGATGACCAACACTTGAACAGTGGAACATTGCTTTGAAAGCCTCAAGGGTCTATGCTGAACAATGAAAATTATTAGTAAATGAAAAAGCGTAGAAAAAGAACTGAAGGATCCTTGTGAAGTCCTAAGAGTGTGAAATTACAAGCAAAAAAAGCACTCTGCATAAATCCACAAATTTTTTTTCTGGTCCATTTGCTTAAGATCAAGGCTTGGATTGAGCTTATATATGAGAATTCCAAATCAGGAGATTTCAAGTCCATATAATCACTGAAGTATATATATTTCTTCTTTCATTGACATTAATTCTATAGTAGTGTCATTTATTATTGAAAGTACATTAGAGTAAAACAAGCTACAGGAGTGGGATCTACACTGAGAGAAATTAAAGACTTCTCTAAATCAGACCTATGAAAACACAAAATATAGGTATCAGTGCATTTAATTTTGGAGGTAAATAATTTTCTGTATGAGAAATACTGGCTCCTCCCAGAATAACGGCACTTAGTCTTGCAAAATAAATTAAGTCAAACCAGAAAAAATTACAAATCACTTTATTGTATTAGGCTTCCTTTTATCATCTGGATTAATAATTTAAGCAGATGTAACACTTTTTGCTTCCTCTAGAGGTCAAGCAGAAAATTTGGGAGTCACAGCTAAAAACCCTTACAGCTGTCAGATTCCTCATTTCCTGCTTTTGTGCTACCTTTCCATGGGAGGCAAAACAGAAGAGGGGGTGTGAGGGTTTCACAAGTCTGTTTTTAGTTTGTCTAGGCTTTTAAACAGTGATTTAAAGATATTCTGGTTCATGGTCCTGATCCAAAGCCTGCTGAGCACAGTGGGAGAATTCCCAGTGACCTCAGTGGGCTTTGAATTTGACTCTTATGTACAAAATTTCTGAAAACCAAATCGTAAAGTTTGGCCTTTCCGAACCTCACGTCTGCCATGTGCTCTGCGCACCTTTCACATAAAACACCACATATGCGGCATACATCTGCATGGCAGACCAAGAGAAAGACTTTGCCAGGGAAAGAGAAGCATAAATAGTTGATACACTTTCTTCCAGCTTGGAGACCGGAGCTGGCTTTTTGGTTAGCAGCTTTTCCAGGTAGCTTTCCTTACCAGAGTGATGCTAACATTCATAGTGCTCCTAAGGCTTGTTAGAAGGAAGTGGAGCGTAGAGATTTAAAGGCAGAACTCCATTCTTGATGCCTAAACAGCTAAGCTGTGTTTTTCTGAGCAGGCATTAAAAACCCCAAATTGTTCCCAAGACCTGGGAAGAGCTGACTGCTACCCACTTCCATTAGCCTTACTGTGTCTTAGCGGATCAGAAGCCTTGTAGAAGATTGCTTTTTAAGAAGATTCATACAAAATAAAAGTTAATCAATCCAGAAAAAGTAATTGGACCTATACAGGACTAGTTAGGCTCCAGTACAGTGTGCCCAACTTAGCAAGAGAAAGCAACGGGACTCCCACACACTTGCTCTAGTTGTGTTGGCTTTTGTTCCCAATAACCTTGGGTTTTAGTGAGCAACAGACTTCCCAAGGAGGGCAGAGGGGGGAAGTTGCAGACTGGAGGGCACCAGATAGAGGTTTGTTGGAGCCATGTAGGAAAATCTTGTTGTTTTTTCAGTTTTCTGAATAGGCTGAAACTCTAAAGTGCAGTGTAGGAAAAAATCTGATTATCAAATGTAATATTCACACAAGATTTTTGCAGCTCAGTCTGATCTTTGGGTGCATACAGGGTTTCAGTGTTCCTTAATAAATTACCTCTTCTTGTACCAATTAACCCCCTTCCGTGAGGGTTCAGTGTTTACTTGGGGCTGTGCCAGTGCTAACAGCTATGGTTTAACATTCCTTCTAATGGCTTGCAATTACTACTGGAAGCAAAGGCTACATAAAATATTAACACTTAAGCATCTTTTACACTCCTTTGAACATTAGATTGTGTGTATAATATAAGCAACTTCTCATTCTTACAAACCTGTTATTTGCCTAGAATTCCACTGGACCTATGAAAATGCTGCAGTTAAGTGGTTTCCGTTGATTTATTAACTTCCCTCCAAGTCTGATGGAAGTCACTCCATGCAAAATATTAAATACCTTTTGTTGTTTAAATTGTTGCATACTAATGCCAGAAGAATAAAGTTTTCCACATTTTAAAGAGGTAAAGTAGCTTTGATAATAACTTTTACAGCATATTTGATTTTTTACCCTGTTGTGCTACCACTCTGAGAAAATCTGCCAAAGAACAGCTACTGTATTTGCAGAATCAGTGCCATGACTGTTGATTATATATGAAGCATAAGAGTTATAAGAAGAATTTATAAGAGATTAAGCTTACAGATATAACTACAACTTTGGATCTAAAATCAACAGTAGGTTCCCATCTTAAGAATAGGATCAATGAAAGCTGGGGATATAGGTATTCCACCTATGCCAGATTTGTATTTCTGTTGAGCATGGATGTCCCTGTAGACAAACAATGGTTTGCCTGGGTCTTCAGTTGAAGAACAGGTCCGAGCATTCCCATCTTGCTCTGCCATTGGCCTCATGAGATGTTTTACATTTTAAGGGAAAACAGACTTCATCATTTCAGGTTCTGCTGACCACTAAATCAAGTGATTGAAAACTTTTGAAAACCTTAGAACTGATTCTGTACAAACCCTCAAATGTTTTCAGCTTACATTAAAACATCTGTAATCTACAAAATCATCACTAAATCTCAAGCAATATGGATTTCTCATGATTTTCTTTCCATGTCCAGCTTCTGTCCAGCAACATTTGAAATGAATCCGTCTCACATATTTTGGCACACCTACTTTTACCCCTGGAGGGATTTAGCAATGTGGAATAGCAGAATTCGAAAGAATAAGGACATAATTACATGCTCCTGACCCTTGAAAGACTTTTCACTAGTGATTTCTTTTGTAGTCTTCTTCTAAATGGCAGTGTCTTCAGTTTTCTGGAAGAGGTTAACAAGGACACTCCATACTGGTTCCTTTGTTTTAGTTTTTTCAAAGTTTTTTCTTTTTCTTCCCCTCTCCCAAAAGCACATTGTCCTTCTCCATGCCGTTTTCTTACTTCCTTCTATAAATTTATATCATTTTAAATCATCTGGAACAATCCCTTCTTTTCACAAGCAGCCCTTGCATTTAGAGATGTGAATAATTGAAATGAAGAAGACATATGAAAGCAAAGAACAGCATAGCATAGGTGAATCAAAATCTCTGAATGCTCTGATTCTGAGTGAGTCTGAAATATCTGATGGGTATATCTTTAGCTTAATGCGGAAGAAACATGACTTCATCAAGCTTGCAGATACTCCTGGCACTAAAGCAACAAATTGAAACAAAGCAGCAGTGGGATATGTTAATCTAAGTATTGTATCAAAGATAGAACTGGGCCTCTTCTTCAGCAGTTTCAGGAAACTTTTAAGCTTAATCGCTGTTTTCAGTTTTTAAGAGCAAAGAGCTCAGAGCTTGAGAAACAAACATTAAAATATAAAAGCATTAATTTTCTACAACTATTTCTATAGAATAGAATAGGTTCCCTTTTTCTTTCTTTTTTTCCTTTTTCTTTTAAGAAAGGAGCATGAAAGACAAAACGTCCAAACTAAGCAATATTTTTGCCTGTAGAAGTGTAGCTTTCTACAACTAATATTTTTCAAAGTATCATGAGCACCATTATAAGGTTAGAATTCAAAAGCAGTCGAATCTATTAATTTTTGAGTGCACATCTAATTCATCTTAAGAATGCCAGCAGCATAAGCACCTTCCTAACATTACTAATGGTATAAGCATGTCATTAATCATGGCCCTAGGTTCTTTGCAGAGCTGTCTAAATGAGGCTTTGTGATACATTTTGTTATAGTTAAGTTAGATTTCTACCTCCTTTTCACCTTAGAAAACATTTTATTGTATTGTTATCAGTGAGTTCACACACAGCTATAGGGGCTCATGATGAACAGTGACCACATCATTTCACAATCATCTTGATGGGTGAAACCACCGTTGTTGGAAGCTTGTTTTGAAAGGAACTGGTTTTCTTCTCTTTCACAGGAGCTGAGCCCTCAGTGCTGTTATTTCTTCAGCTATAGGTTAAGATAACACTCTGAGATGCCAGGGACAGCAGGAGTCTATTGTCTGGAGCTGAAGTAGTGCTGGAGACCACCACCATCTCTACCAGAAGTACCACCTCTTTGAGATAGGTTCATGTGTTTATCATGACCCTGTACTTCGAGGTGCTTTAGCACCTACATTTTACCCTTCACATGAAGAGTCTGCCTCTTCAGTGCATCGCATATATTTAACGCCTGAAAAGGAAGGTTGGAAAACTTATGTGGAGTGTACACTGACCTAAACCTTTCCAAGAGGACAACCTGAGCATATTGGTTTCTAAATATGACCTTTCTCTCAAGTTTAAGCCTCTCAAGGGATGCTGCTTTGTTTACTTGAGATTCAAGGCTGAGTATAGCCATTCTTTTGGAGCCCTCAGCAGGCACAGCTTTCTTTTTCTGGGGGTACCACGTCATCTTGCCTGGGAGCAAGAGGAGCACACTGTGTTGCCTCTCTATGAGAGTCCGTCAGACTGCTCTGCACAGGCACAGCTCCCTGTGGTGCTCTCTGCACTGAAATGCTAGTTCAAGGAGCCAGAAAGAGTCAAGATTAAAAACAAACAAACAAAAACGTCACACAAAAGTAGGTCTGGACTTGGTACATCTCCAGATAAAATTATTATACAATTAAGAAAAGCCTCAGCCCTGTGCACATGCTTAATTTTATACACTAAAGCTATTCACTGTGTAAAGCTGAACAAATGCACAAGTGTTGTCAGAGCTAAGGTCCATCACACTAGTAGTAGATATGCATGCCGTTTCCATAAGCCACAGCAGCAAATGCATAATTTAATAAAAAAGACTTTTGTTCATGTCTATTAAAAGAAACCTATAAATCCTCCAAATAGTACATTTAGGATTTGATCCAAAAGTTACTTAAGCCGATGGAAAAGCTGTTATTGATTTAATAGGTATTTATTATATTTGGCTATTCCTTTAGCCGTCACTCTTTCCCTCTCTGTCATCTCAGCTGAGTTCCAGCCCCGTCTCCTGTATCTTACCACTATGTGGACAGCATATGTTGTTTAAATGAGAGACTTGTTCATTAGTTTGTATTTGAACCATGCCAAGCACGTCCTGATCCTATCTGAATGCTAAGATGACGGTAATAAATGACATAATTACAGTAATAAGAAAATACTGTGTTCAGCCATATTAGAGACTCTTTTATTCCACAGTCAACAAAGATCTAACATATTCACGATAGGGAAACATATATCTAAGCAACAGTGCTGGTTATGAACATACCCTGCCTATTTTATTGTAACCTGTTTTGCTCTTGAGAGCAACTGCAAGTGCTAAAGTTACTTGTTTTGTGTTAATTCATTATTTCTACTGCTGGAAAGAGCTGTTTGAGCAAACCATTTTCCTGAATGCCGCTTCTGTATCCATGAGACCATGGAAGCACAAACAGGGGGTAGTAAAATTTGACAATAGCCCTGCTTTTATAAACCTAAATCAAAGCTCACAAAAAAGCTTATGAAACTTTTGTTAATGCTTGCTGCTCCTTCCCCTGTGCGATGGTTGAGACGCACAAAGGAAGCAATTTGACAGATGCTTTTATTTTTCAGTCACATGAGGTATGAACTTCAGATGACAAGAAAGTTTAGGTTTGATTGAGCAGTCCTTTGCTGGATTTTAAGCAAAGGCATATATTTAAGTCCCTTTAAAATTAACATATTTGTCTTAAATGTATTTGCAAAGCAGATCTTACTAATCTTTCCTGGAGCTGTCAGCTTTAAATCCACATCGGTGTGTAGCTTCTAGGCTGTGCTTGCACCTTGCTTTTCAGTGACTGTTTCATGGTGCTCTGGAGCAGCACTCCAAAATAACCTGCTCGTTGGCCAGGGAATTTCCTAGCCTGTTTATCCAAACAAGAAACTCTAAGGACAGAACTTTGTCTTAAGTCAGCTTTTCTCTGAAGATTCAGTGCCAAATGGGACTTCACTGTGTCATTGCCTGAAAGGAGCACTGCCTGTCCTTTGGAAGCCAAAGCATTGTCATGCTTTGCTGTTAAAATAACAGCCAGGGGCTACAGTATTCTGGAGAATGCAGGAGACCCGGGCTCAGTTCCCATTTTTGTCTGAAGTTGCTGCAGTTGGCACCTATCACTGCCTTGGGGCTACTGGGCTTCTCCTCCTGCTAGAGCTGAGAGAAACAGCCACTTCTGTAGCCACCTTGATAGCGTACTCAGTGGCACAGATTCCTGCCTCATAGCTTCATCTGTGTCTAGCAGCCAGCGGATAAAACGTTCCCAAACCCCCTTTGGGAGCTGTGGTTTCTCTCCTACCCCAGGGAGCAGCATTACTGGTAGCTTAATGCCTGCCTCTTCGGACTGATGTCTGAAGAATGTCACAAAAATAACGTGCTAATGAAGCTTAAGTATCTCTACAGAGAAGTGGCAACTGAGCAGGGGTTTTCAGGGTCAGTTTTGGACTGCCATCTAACAGCAGCTTTAGCCACTTCTCTTTCAGTCCTGCTCAATTGGATCTTTCAGCTCCCATTGAAGTAATGATGGACTGAAGATAAGAAATCTCATATAGGATTGAAATTTATAAGGCTCAGGAATGTCACAAGAAGATAGCAAACAATTGTAAGGTAGTGGATTAAAGTATTGAAAGGGGGGGAATGAAAAAGAAAGCATCAGTGCTTTTTCCTCACCCTGATTTTGGCAGGTTGGGCTTATTTGGTGATGTAAGACAGACTTTTTTTTTCTTTCTGAAATAAATTTGCTGAAAAGTCTCTCATAATCTGCAAAACAGTTCTGAAGTATAAAGGAAGTACTTCCAGAATGACTGGTGGGGGGAAGGCAAAACAGGAAAAAGCCACCAGCCATGGATATTGTTCTGAAGGGAACTAAAAATGTAAA
>JBCJKH010057256.1:13521-24724 GCA_039877255.1 Loriculus beryllinus | reverse complement strand
TCTAACAAAAGAAAAAGTCCTATTTTGAAAACAAATATGAAAAGAATAGATTTATGAACCCAAGTTGTTGTTCCATTTCAACATCAATGTGAGAATGAATATTCAAAATATCTAAGACCTTTGAAATAAACTCCTGAAGAATTCTCATGTGCCTTATATGCATAATATATATAGATAAAAAAAATTTGAATCTTTAAGATAATACAATTTTTGCATGTCAGTTTTTTTTTAACATCAACTTTTTGGCTGTTTCATTGAGACTTCAACAGACAGTAGCTTATTTTTCCACACACTTAAGCACCTGCAACTTTTGGCTAATGGATATGACTAGCAAAATTTACCATAAAATGTACTTTTCTAACACAATATTTATAGAATTTATAGAATACTTTCCAATATTTGCTTTTTCTAAAGCAAGCTTCTTGATACTTGCAGGAGGAGCATCAGCTGCATGGCAGTGCAAAAGTGGAAATGATAAGCTGATGAATACAAAGAAACAGAGATAATTCTCTTTGAAGTCACTGCTTGCTTCCTGATTCTCTCTGTTTCCCACTTAAAAATCAATAAATACCAAGCACAAAACTTGGTAAAATCCTTTCTGATGCTTTGAACAAGCTACGGGTTAGGCCTTAAATCAGACAGAGATGAACAAAGAAGGTTTTAATGAGAAGGGTTTCACCAGATTTGACACCCACACTTCATTCTGAGTTTCAGACTTCACAGAAGTAAAATGAAGATTTAACATTAAATTCAGTGCAGCAGTTTTAAACCACTACTTTGGACTGATCCATGCCTTGTTCACTGTAGCCTCAGTCTGCAAATCACTGCAGTCTCATCCCTTGTTCACTGCAGCCTCAATCTTCAAATGGGCATAAATAATTTCTGGGAAACAAGCACCAGCTAGTATCACTCAAAGCAATTTTTTTGCCCTTCTTTTCTTGAATCTGGTCCTCTGAAACAGAGAACACCAAATCTGACATGCTAGAAATCAACTCATCTCCCATTGAAATTCATAGATTTGGAAGGCAGCTGCTTGTATCCTGCCAAAATCTTCCCATACACTCATCTTTGTGCCTTTTTCAGCTGCCTGGAGTCAAATCTAAAACTGAACTGATGTTATCTGATTGCTTTTTAATGATCACTTTGAACAGGTTTGGTGACCAGTGCCTGGGTACTGATGGATAAGTTTCTTATGTACAAAAACCTAGCAATAAAACCTGCTGCCTCTTCCAGAGAGGCAGTGGACTTGAATACAACATCCCTTTCTTTTCTCGTTTAGTGATGATTCCTTATAACCTCTTGTCACGTATATAAGCAGTGAACATGCCTGTACATTTTCTTCTCCTAATATATCTTGAATTTTGGAAGTGGTTCTGATTACTAGCTGATGCTTTTAGAACTTTTAACATGTGTTAGTACCCAGTCAAAAATGAATGAACTGCCCTCAGTTTCTAAGGGATAACTATTCCAAGGCTTGGCACAAAATGAAAATGGTAAATCAAATTTTCCCATTTCTGCAGGAGTAAGAAAAAAGCCACATCAAAAAGTTGCATAACCAGAACATCCACAAAAGTTGATTATTCTAAGATTCCAATCATGTTTCATACTAAGGAATACCATACCACAAGGTTAGTTGTTTCAGCTGACCCTTGCTGAATCCACCCCTAACCTACTAACCCTTGTTGTCATCATATTGCAGTTTTGCAGAGGAGCTAAATCCCTGGGTACAACTGAGGATCATCATCACAGGGAAACAGACAAATCACCATATTTCACTGCATACAGCTCAGAAAAAGTCAGGATTTTCACACTGATACTACATCTATTTGAATCCCTCCCTTTCCTCCTTTCAAGTCACGGCCACTGTGCTGACAGTTCTGCTTCTACCTACGTTTTAATCTCTAATTACTTCATTAAGTGTCAGTTATCGAAGCTTTTCTTTCCTTAGTGTACGATGCTTGCTATTATTTGAGATCTGCACACATGGTTTTGAACAATATGATAATAGAGGGTCATTGATCAGAAAGGGAGCTGGACTGGAAGGTGTTCAAAAAGCCTTGACTTCCCTGTGTTGAGGGTTATGTATGGGCTCTGTCTACTCTTTCATAAATAACGCACATAGATAAAAGCACTCAGTTGAAGTCAAACAGCCTGAGTAGGCCTTGAATCAGCTTTATGACATAATTTCTCACAGTCATCCCACTGTTCTGCTGTTTTCATTTAGAATGAGTATAAACTATCCAGATTTAGTGTGAGTGTCTGCTTTCAGGAGCAGTGCACTTAGGGATTCACTAAGTATGTGAAACAAATTCTCAGTACCACTTTTTAAAGAGGAATTGAGACTAAGTAATGGAAATAGCAGAGCCCCTGGGATTGATTAAAAGCGTGTTGAGTTCTCTAATATTCAAAGCACGGTAATTAGAGCCGTATATGACACAGAACTGTAAAATCCAGTCAATCAGATGCTCACGTACATGGGCTTTCCTTACAGCGGTTAGCTAATACCAGAAATGTTCCTTACATGTCATGGAAAAAGCATTACTATTTGGGAACCCAAGATGTTGCATACTGAATTTCGCATTCCCGCTACAGTAAATTGCTGCTTATGTGGAACACACCATATTATTTTGGAAACCTATCCAAGGGTCCATATTTTATGTCTGAACAGGCCATGGTGATTACACTCCTCCGTGCGTCATTTGTTTCTCCTCTGAAAACCATGCGTGTAACCACTGCCCAAATGAAAGGATAGAGGACACAATTACCCCTTCCCTCCAGTCAGGACGGGAAAGCTGATATAAGAGTAATAACCAAAAGCCAGGTCTTTCCTACATTTATTGTCACACCCATCGTAGCCAGTAACATTTCTTTAACAATAGTCATTTATGAAGGCCTGGCTTCTGTGGAAAGATTTACTAACAGCCTTAAGTGGAAACTCCACTATAAAACCAACATGCTCATGGAAATAGTACTGCAAAGATATAAAAATAAGGCACAAAAGTGACCCACCGATGCATTTACTGTAAAACCCAAGGAGTAAAAATAAAATAACCTCAAAACGTAAAATGAGTACATTTTTTTACCCCCTTTCCTGTTTGAAACACAGAAGTAGCTTTAGTGGATTGTAACCTAAAAGGATCATTTTGTGATTGAAGTTAACAGTATTTTCACATTCTGCCTTTCAAAGGCTCAATTTCATTTTTGCAAGAATTTGGCAGTGTAATGAAAGGTCCCCTTAAAGATAAAAAATGAAAAAGAAAGGGAGAAATTAAAAAATTAAGTAAGATCATCAAGACTGGGTAATATTGACTGATTTTCTGTCATTCTCACTACTCCAGTTGCTGAGCATTCAAATCCTAAAAGAAAACATACCACTGTCTCCAGAGATGCTGTGTCAACAAAAACTCCTTCCGCTGGCATGATACAATATCTGTTTAACTAATCAGGAGGAAATTTATCATGCAGGATTTGGTGGGGTTGTTTATGGAGTCATTAGCACAATGGCACTCAGCTCTCAGATGTCAGTGTGGCTCTTCAGAAGATGAAATGCTGCAGCTGGTTGGGAAATGAATGAAGGCCAAAACCTGAGCTATAAAATAGGGGACTTAATCCAAACAAATCCTATTGCTAGGATTGTGTGGATGTGTTGGTCGGCTTATTTGTTTGCTCATTTATTTATTTGTTCTTTCAAAACAATGAGCATGTGCTGAGGACTATAAAGAGGATGTGTGCTGAAGGGTTTGCTAATGTTGAAAAGCCTTATAGTAATTTCTTCTACACCTTTCTTGTAAGAATATCACACTTTGCTAATGGGCTCATAAAAGAGCTTTTCCAAACATCAAAGTAATGGAATGAATTCCCAGGATAATATTCAATTGCCTAAATTCTGCCTAGTGCTCTGTCTCTGATTCCCAATTATAAATGTAAGATAACCAAATTCTAGAAATCTTCCAGCTTGTTCAAAAAGATGTCTGCAAGAAAGTCTTTCTGCAACCGTGTCCTTGTAAAACATGGCTTTAAGGAGAATTTTGGTAAGCCAGAGTCTAGTTCTATGTTTATTGTTGTACATTCAATTCACATAAGCATTTCAAGGATGAAGTCAATAGTGTTTAGAAATTGCATGGAAGATACACTTTCAAAAATGCTTTATTAGAAAGGACCAGCAGATAAAGTGGCAGATGAAATTCAGGTTGGAGATATATAAAGCAGTGCACATAGAAAAAGTAATCCTTGGAACAAATAATTCCATAAAACAATTCTACAAAAGTCCACCTCAACGTATATTGTTAAAAAGAAAACAGAACACAAAGAAAATTGAATAGAAGGCCAAAAATAATGAGAAAAAGAAAATAATAGAAAACATTAGTCACCATTATGCTGCTGTATAAATCTGTGCTTCATTTGCCTTGTAAATACTATACGTGGTTCTTGTCTCCTCATCATGAAAAAGATGCAGTAAAGTTGGAAAAGGCTCAGGAAGTCCCTGAGCCACAAATTTCTGAGAGAGTATCCTGAGCACTATGAATGATGGTATGCTTGCCCGTTCTTTGACTTTTTCTCATACATCCCATTATCCATCAGTCTTGGAGACAGCACAGTGAGCTGGCTGGACCTGAGGACTGGCCTGGCACATCACTTCTTATGTTCTTGACAGATTTAAAACAAAAATGAAGTGAGAGTGTGCTTGTCTAGGAGTGAAAAGGAAGGTGGTGTCTTACTGCATACAAGAGAGAGAAGGTATTTTCACTACTGTTGGTATCTTGGTTTACCAGAAGACCAATAGGTTTAGAAGAACCTGGAGAAGGCTGAGTACTCCTAGGGAAGATTAAACTGATACTTATGAAACATCTTAAAGCGAATCTTTTTTGTCATTGGCAGCACTTAAGCCCTGTGAGGTTTCAGCTACAGTTAAGTGCTCTTCATCCAGACCCTGAGATAACTAAAGCATCTCTTATTCTGCTGACTGCACATAATGTTGGTAATGTATTCCATGAGCAGAAGGAAAGAGGGGACAGAGCAGACAACAAAACAGGGGGCAACTTTTGCCTAAGGGTTATGATCAATATGTTTGATGAGAATTAGAAAGGCCTTGAGTAGTTCTGCAGGATTTCCTGCTCAAAGGATACATTGTAGGATGCTTGCTAATGCAGTCTACATTGGGCAGTGCTGCTGAAATCAAGGAAAACCAGGGCTTCAGTAAAAAAGTAGAGACCCAGCTCATGCTTGGGAATGAGCCCAATCTCTTGCCCTACCTGGGAACTGTACAGGCTGTAATCAGAATGACATTCTGAGTCACATATTTGATTCTTCCTTTAATTGTTCCTCTTTCATCAAATGTGGAAGATCACAGAAAAAAAACCCCAAACTATAAGTTTAGAAGAAAAGGAATTGTGGTCATCGCACTGAGTAAGTTTTGATGGGGGATGAACAGCCTCAGGGAGCTCAACTTACTGACAACTTCTCCAAGCATGTGTCACTGCTCAAAGACAAACACCAAGAACAGTAGACTCTCATTTGCGTTTGCATGGTGTCAATACCCACACACAGTCTAAAAGGAACTTAGAATGTGCAATAAGAGTGCTGTCTTGCGGTTATAGTAACGATATAGTTCACATAATGTCTCTCCATTTGCTGATATTAGAAATCCAATGCTTGCTTGCAGAATGAGGCAGAAACGTGAGGATTCCTGTTCTTCAGTTTCTTAATATTATTGTTCATTGCTTCCTTCCACTGCAGCTAATGCCAAAGATGAAGGAAAACAGCACTGCTATCTTTATATGCAGCCCTTTCTCCATGTGTGAAATGAAACCAGCTCTGCAGCTTCTTCCATACACACTGTGGTATCTCAATATCACACAGTATCTCTTAATACCCCACAGTACTTCTCCTTTCACATAGCATAGTGCATCAGCAGGACACCTCCACTAAAGCACACAGCTTTGTGTTGTCCTTGCATGCTGCTTTCGCTGGAGTGACAGAACACACAGCAAGCTACATCGATATGGTCACCTATCAGTCACCTTTAAGGCTTACCCACCAAAATAAAATCTAAGAAAATTCAACTAATGGGTCATTGAATTCAAAGTCTTCTTTCAAAACTTTTATGAAGGTTTGTGAAAATCCTGTGGGCAATTATACACTGAAATGCTTACAGGGGAACATTTGCTTTCAAGTTCAGAAGAAACCCCTGACTTATACTTGAAAGCACAAAGACTTACTCTTTACAAATGTTTAAATGCAGCCCATTTGACCATGACTTTCTTAATACTATGGAAGTACTGATAGCAACTCTTCTAATCAATGTTCAATTAGGCATGAAAACCAATACTGATTGAAACCAAATTACTACACTTCAGTTCCTCTTACAGTTATGTTGTTATTCCCAGACAAAACATCTGGAAAACTGCCCTAGCAGGGCCACTGAGGCTTTCCTTAATGTCAAGGGATCCCTGGCAATCCACACAACCTTTAGTCCTAATTTCTGCAAGTTATTAGTGAGAGACACAGATGTTAGGTTAATGCTTGCACGTGCTTTGTGAGCATGAATCTTATCACACTGCTGTGGGTATCATTACATTAGGACAGCAATTAATTAGTTTGCATGGGGTTTAGGGTGGGCTTACAAATAATTTCAGCTGAGTGTTTGTCCTGGATCTGAAGGGCTGCTATAAACATTTTTCCTGTCCAAGACATTCCCACTTGTAAGTAGCTTTTCTAAGAGTTCAGTCTTTTACAGAAACTAAAATTGGCCAGAATCTTATATTCTAAGGAAATATTGTAAAGGAAAACATTGTAAAACCACCTAGAAAGAGGGTTCTTCAGATTGTTTCTCATTCCTGTGTGCATTGAAGAAACCAGTGAAGAAAATGTGAGTCAGCAAATGCCAACATATCAAAAATATATCATAGACCTTCAAGCAGTAAAGTGTTAGTAAAAGACAACATTAAGGGAAGAAAAAAGCCAGAAAAAAGAGCTTTAAGTTCTGTAAAGAAAAGCTGTGTTTTCTTTGATGGGGGGCAAAACTGTGTCTCCTGGATCACAGAAATCCACTGGAGATGGAGTTGCCCCCAAAGCATCCTAGGTCTAAGACTGCACAGAAGGGAGCTACATGGCTATGGCTGATTAAAGATGAGAGTGGTGGTGACCCTCAGGGTTTTAAACTGAGCATCCTCCCCCAGATGGAGCAATTAGAATTCAATTTCTTGTGCATCCTCATGCAGTCAAGAGGTCTCCATTCTCCTGTCAGTGGGCAGTGCAACTGCTTTGCTCTCCTCTTTTTCCATGCCAAATGAATTCACCAGAAGCGGACCTTGCATGATTTCTTTTCATCAGTCATCACATCCATCCATCAGGTACAGAAACATCTGGGCAAGCTAGTTAATGTGTAGCTGACTTCAGTTAATGTTTATAATTAAGCCATGAGATTCAACAAGCAGTGCATTTCTGAGGGATTATTGCACACCTCAGGTGCAGTATGAAGCACCAGCCAAAAGCCAAGTGACTTCAGCTACTCAAAGAGTGCAATAATCCCTCAGAAATCTATTAACCATGAGAGCCTTAGAGCTATAATGGCATGGAAACTCCAAGGTAAAAAGGTCATACCTGTGCTTTTAATGGGAAATATTGACACATGTATGACATCACTGACAGCCAATCAGAAATCCACATTGTTACCCACTGGTCACAAATAATTTTATAAAAGCAAAAAATTATAAATCAGTTTATGATACTCTGAAAATCAAAAACGTCACTTATATATTGAAAACTCATTAAACAAAGTAAACCCCCATATATATTTATATACAAAACGTATCTAAGTCTACCCTTTCTTCATGTCCATCCTTAAATACATAATATGAATGATTCTGGAATTACTCATCTGCATAATAGTAAGCACATTAATTATTAAAAGCTACACATTTTCAATAATATTTGCAAGATTTAATGAACACCTATGTCTTGTCTTTTAGGATCACACTCCTGCTTCTGTATTAACACTGCTTCCAACATCCTAACTGTATATCCTTGTCAATTGGTTGCTGAAAGAAATACTGGCCACTAAAATTGGACATAGCCAGAGTATTCCAAATTCCAAAATATATTTTTGTGCAGATGGACAAATAGAAGGGAGGAAATTCTCCCTCTAGTAATCTCAGTTGGATAGATGACTTTGGCCAAAAGCATGTCAGGGATGACTCTACTGTGCTATGGAATAGCCTAAGAACTCAACAGTACTGTAAGCTCATCTAACTAAGTCGAGCATCCAGAAACCTTTCCCCAGTTGCTTGAATTGCTAGCAATAGATGTAATTACAAAGGTCAAATCAGAGATGGGAACTTATTATTTGCCAAATGATAGCAAAACACGAATTTTACATCAGATGATTTGTTCAGAGGACATCAAGACCATGTGCAGATTTTCTTCAAAACTGGAAACCTGTCCTGCTCAGTAAAAAATATCTTGCAAGACATGTCTCCTATGTTCCAGTTGGTGACTCGTGCTGTGATAAAGTGCTCTGTTGGGTATGATGAAGGACCACTCCAATGTAATTTTTTTGTCATTCCACGAATATGACTGAACAACATTAAGCATTGAGTGTATAATGGCTTGAGAAAATAAGTGGGCCTTTCTTTATGAATTGCAGAACCAACAAAAGGGCTGTACCAGGCCAGTGAGAAAAAGTGAGTGACAGATATAAAAAGCTTTTTGAAAGAACACATTAATATTTGAATCTATAGTTTCCATGCTCTAGCTGATGTCAGCTGCTGGGTAAAAGCCTAGATATCAGGTAGCCAAGACAAGCATGTAGCTACCACTTAAAAGCCATCTCTTTCAGAGAAGAACTGAAGTAGTATTCTTCCTATAGCTGTGCCTGCCAAGCAGCAGACAGATGCCCGCTGTGCTAGCTATGCCTCCTGTATTCTAGAGACAGCATGCATTGCATGAAACTGAGCTATAGATTACAAAGGACCACAGCAAAGGCTAGACTCATGGATTTAATCCTTAATGCTTGATCCAAGGGCATTAATGGAAATATAATAAAGTCAAAAGATAAGAGTCACAAAAGCCACTTTTCTTTTGTAAGAAGTTATGACATTATGAAAGCACTGGTCATAGAAAATAACCCTGGATCAAACTGATCACAACTTGAATCAGTTTAAATTACACAGAAAGTGAAACAAACCAACTCATAACCAAGATTTATTTATTTCAGAAAGAAACTTCTGGGCCACAATACACCTAGAGCATGAAGTCAACTGGATTTCGGAATTCCCAAATATCAGCACAGAGGCTCAGCACACTGGAACTCAAAACTTTTTGGAGTGTGCAGCCTCAGGAAATGGAAACTTGCAGAGAAGAGATCTGGAGGTGGGGGCAAAGCACTGCCAGATGGCTAACAAAGACAAGGGGATAGAAAAGAATCATGCTGAGGTAGAGGAAAAACAACTGAACAAGCTTAATGCCTTCAGATCAGGAGAAATGACTAATCACCTCCCCTGAGCACTGAAAGAACTGGCATGCGAAACATCATCTCCAGTAGCGAGTGGTTTTGCTACCCCAGCATAAAAAGTTTCCTTGTGATAGGACTGTAGCATGTGTAACTTCATCTGAAGAACGTAGAATAGAAACTTGTGCATCAAAGACATGAGAAGAGTGGGTAATGGATTAAAAACAGGTGAAAAAAGATGAAAATACAGTTTTCATGATGAGAAAGTGCTGTTAAATACAGGAAAAGTGAATATTCTAGTTGGAGTCTCTGAAATATTTCATACAATGTCACATGGGAAATATCTGAAATAAAAAGGGAGGATTAGTGCTGGAACAGGTAAATGGGTTTAACTTCCAGATTTGGACGTTTTTCTTCAGATTAACTAAGACTTTGGTGGCATTTGCCTTCCACTGTTGCATGGACCACAGGTTGCTTTTTGTGCAGTGGTCACTGACAGATCATCCACAGCTATAGCAGTCCTGGGCATGAGTGGAATTCTGATATCTCCTGCTCTCTCTCTCCAACATGTACTGGTTTCAGTTCACCTGTAGAGTTTCACCTACTATGAAAGACAGCAGATTCGGTGCAGGGGTATTTGTCTACAATGCAATATCAGAAAATCAGACTAGGTATAATACTCCTGACTATTTCAAGCTGTCATTAAAAATTGTGTTCATTACTTTTGTGGATTTTCTTGCTGAATTTCCTGGATGGTACGTAAAATTCATATTTCAGATTTTCTTCCCAAATGTTTTGCCTTTGGAAATACAGAAAAGCTATAGAGAGCTATGGAAAGAATGTTCCCAAAGACATTATATGCTGCTTGTGACATGCCACTGTGCTACTATTATATAACTGCTGATAATTCAGCACAAGCATTTTCATCTTTTTTTCCATATTTCCAAACATGAAAGCTATTTTTTAGAGAAAGCTCCCCAAGCCTCTTTATATTCCTCCTTCATAACTGTGTTGCTCTAACGATGTTATACTTTGAAATGCAACAGCTACTACTGCCTTGTTTCCTTCCACTCTTTGTTGACTGTCTTGTCTGGTACATATACTGTAGGATCTTCATAGCAGGAGACATCGTTTTGATTTGATAGCATCTACAACAGGAGTTCCTGGTTCCTACTGGAGAAATGCTCCTCCAATACAAAACCCAAGACACATTACAGTGTGTCAGCGAACTAAACCACAGACTTTCAGGTAAAAAGCAAAAACTTGTAGTTTTCTGTTTCAGAAATGGGTAGGAGTTAAAGGTGGAACTTAAGATGATTTCCAAAATTGCTATCATTGCCTTTTGCCATTTTAAAAGTGAACTTAGTGCTACTCCTTTGAGAATGCAAAGTGAAACTTCAAATGCTGTCTCTGGAGCAAGAATTTCGCATGACAAATTTAATATAGACCATCTCCTTTACTTAGCATTCTAAGAGAAGGCTGCTGCAGTGAGCCTCACTGCATTCCTACATTATATTTGATAATAAGGCCACAGGCAATCTGAACCAGAAATTGCAGATGTGTTCATGTCCTAAGAGTGTGTCATGGTTTAAACCCAGTCAGTAACTCAGAACCACACAGCTGCTCACTCACGCCCCTCTGTTCCTCCCCTGCTCCTGGAGGAATGGGGAGGAGAACAGAAAGAATGTAACTCCCACAGGTTGAGATAAGAACAGTCCAGTAACTAAGGTATAACACAAATCACTACTGCTACCA
>JBCJKH010057255.1:0-18028 GCA_039877255.1 Loriculus beryllinus | reverse complement strand
CCCACCCCCCTGAAAGAACAATGAACCAAAGCCCCAACCCCACAAAAACAAACAAACAAACAAACAAACCCTCCCAAAACTCCTCCATTATTTTACTCAGAATGTATTTCAAGCCCTAACAGGGGTATTGTCTTATATAGCAAGCCCCTCATGGTGCTTTCCCTGTACACTTCTCTATGTGATTTAGACCTGGCACTGCACAATGTCTGAAAATACTGTAGTCATAAATACTTAATGTCAGAAGTCAAGGGAAACTATTTTCTTTTCCTGGTGAACAAGGAAGCAGTAGCCTAGCTGAAGCTCAAAAGATGCTGTATGTTCTTTAGCATAGGCTGAAGTTAAAAGAATGTTAAAAACTAGATTTAAATGCTAAAGCCATTAAGGATATTGCAGAAGAATTTGTAAACCTAAATGCCACATCTAACTCTAAGGGCAGTTTAGTTAGTTCCTAAAAATCCTGTTCACGTCAAGAAAACTTCAACAGAGGAAGGTCTGGTTAGATATAAGGACGAATTTCTTTACTGTGAGGATGGTGAGGCACTAGAACAGGCTGCCCAAGGAAGTTCTGAATACTCCATCCCTGGCAGTCTTCAAGGCCAGCTGGATGGGGCTTTGAGTGACCTGGTCTAGTAGAAGGGGTCCCTCCCCATGGCAGGGGGATTGGAACTGGATGATCCTAAGATCCCTCCCAACCCAAACCACTCTATGATTCTATAAAACCTACTAACTGCTTTGCTCCTTTGAGGATATATGTATTTATGACTCTATACAGATGACCTACCTTTGCTGAGCAGCCAAGTTATAAATGAAATAGAAGGCAGAGTCTTAAGATTTAAGTGATGGCATCAGAGACAACAGCTGCTTGCTCATCCTTATAGTCAGCACTCCAGATAAAGGAAATAAGCATTAACAGCTTCTCATCAGGACAAGCTATTACTCTTTGGACAATCAACACTACCATTCCTTTCCAAACACAGAAGCGTGCCAATATAGGAGGTAAAACAAATCACACAATCTGTCATCATTCTCTGATAAACCTTGCGGGTATTTGGAACATTATCTTTGGAAACCCAAGCATAATTTATGCCCCACACAACAAGCAGAAGTGAGCCATGTACCTCTGAGCTTGAATATGCACTTGATACCAATTTCAAATGTAAGGATCTATCCCAATTAGGTTGTTGTAATTGCAGCATACACTCCCTTAGAATGTCTCTCCTTCAAATACTACCATGAATCACAGAATCATGATTAGATGATTTGCTAATTTAGCTTAGATGAAAATTTCCCCATAGACACAAATGCTAGACTGGTACTCTTTTGTGAATGGTGAGGTATCCCCATTGTCATGCTTACCTGTGTGTACATTTCTTTGAATGGATTTTTAACTGAAAAAAAATCTAAGTCAATGTCTAAAACATATGCATCCCCTTTCTTAAGTACTTGGCAAACATCTTTAACAACATTCCTTATTGGGCATTCACTGTTTCTTATAGAGCTTGAAGCTGAGCACTCTAAGGTTTCTGTCCTGTTCAGGGCACTTGTATTTTGCACTTCCTTTTTCTTCACATTAGGGGTGCTGTAATCAAGGTTAGGACCCACTGATGAAGAGGCAGAAGCAGTGCTTGCTGTGTCATCTGTATTTAGCTTCAGTCTCTTAGCAGATGCTACTTCACCATTTTCCTCCCAGCTGTTTGATGCTTCAGTAGGATTGATGAGAACAACGTGCAAATTCAAAGGCTTCTGGTTTTCCAGCTGATCAGCAGGGACATAAAGACCATCACTTAAAAAGTAATTATCTGTACCTGTTACCCTACAATTGACAAAAACTCACAGTTAATATACATCTTTGCAAAGAACTGGGAAAAAAAACATGTACACTTTAGGGCTACTGAGAAGAACAAATAGATGTTTGATGGGTAACAAAAGCAATAAAACTGTGTACACAAAGTTATTTATTTTAGTCTGCAGGTTTTTAAGTTGAAGGTTTTTCTACTTCTACTTCTTTATTGCTGAATAAACATATTAAAATATCATTCTATATTTTTTTATAAGAGCCCTGCAAGGTTTTAATGAATAAAAAAAAAGACACGATCCAGAATTCAACAAGATACTGTCAATATACAGCATATAACATTTCAAAGCTATGATATTTTGTGTTGGATTGTGTTGGTCCTAATTTTTAAGGAAAATTCTGTTGCATTTGAGAAGTACCCTAAAAGCCATGAATTTTGATTTAATAGGTAGCACTTAACATTTTTTTACCACCAATACAGATTCCATATTCTTAGTGGGGGAAGCTGGTAACTGGAGGGTGAACAGATACATACCAATGAAATCCACTTAATTAAAAAAAGAAAACAATCAGCCAAACAAACAAAAGCACCAATGTTAAAAATGTCTGTTTACAGCGAAAAATGAAAGAACCTACATTTTCAAGCCACATTTCAGTGCATTAAGCTTCAAGCATCATAAATTCAATTTTAGAAATAAGCTTAAGAAGTGTGAACTTCCGCTCACTTGTGTTAAGGCCTCATTTGATTACTAGGTATCACCATCAATAAAAAAAGACAAATAATTTCTTAAGCAGCAGAAATTTGAAGCTTAATTGCCCAGCGTCTCGTGGCTGGATTATCCTGAGCTTGCTAAAATGAGAATATCTATTGCCTATCCAGCCACTTGTTGCCAACAAAACTTTTAGGAAGTTAGTATTTCTGAGGACTCTTTATCTTTCTTCCTTCATGATTTTAGTAAGCCTAGAACCTAAATAAGAGGTACCTGACCATCTTCAAAAGGCAGCTTAAAATGTTGTTTTCAAGACTGCTATGGTGACCAGAGGATCTGTGGGAGATCTGAGCAGCCATCATGAAGTATTTCTACATGTATGCTAGTTCTCATGGTTAAATGCAACTGAAAGCACAATTTTTGTCTTATTTATGTTTATTTTATACCTCAGATTCAGAACTGCAGAGCTTTAGTGTTTTATTTAAGGTGGTAAACCAAAGCATTTTTCTGTGTTCTTCTGTTAAACTTGCTTCAAAAGATTTATTCCGATACGCTGGCAAAACACACTATTTGCACATGCCCATTCAAGATGTACAAAATCATAATGCAGTGAATATGTCGAATACGAAATTGCCATGGACTGCACAAATCGCACAGGTCTCTGATCGACACTTGAATCACAGACTGACTAAGACTGTAAGAGACATCTGGAAGTCTCTAGTCAATCATCTGATCAAAGCAGAACTAACTTCAAAGCTACATGAGGCTGCCCAGGGCCTAGTCCAGGGGAGCTTTGACTTTATCAAAGAATGGAGAATTCACCACCTGCCTGTGTACATGATTCAGTGCTTAACTAGTAGTGTAACTTCAAAACCAAAAAAAAAATCTAGAAAACAAACAAAAAGGCCAAGCCCACACCAGAAATATAGAATCATGGATAACACCAAACGAAAATTCTGCTAGCAAGATCAAAGACTAAACAGATAGAAGCTGAACTGATTTTTCCCACCCCTCACAAAAAAGAAAAAAAAAGAGAAAACTTTACGTGCATTAAATGCCTAAATGCCCAGTTTTGTCACAATGAAGACGACAAACTTTGTTCTGACTGGTACATTTAGGTTGTATTTAGAAAATGAAACAAAAGCTGTCTTTCATCTTCTGTCCAGTGTTTTGCTATAATCGTACTGAGCACAAATTTCTGAACTTCAAGGGTCAGTCAGTCCTAGTGCATTTAACCACGTAAGCACACCCTGAAGGGAAACTTATCAAAGGAACTAGATGAACATAGCTGGATATGAGTACAGAATCAAAGCAGACCGAGTGGTTTTTTTCCCAAACAGCCCAGATGTGGCTCCTCTTCCTGTTTTGATCCTGAACAATAAAAACCAGTTTGTCTTAGAACAGTTTTCTTAAGTATGTTACTATGATATGCAACTGTGCAAAAAGTAAATATGAATTTTGTAACATTTGCTAAATATCAGTATCCCCTTTTATTTCAGGCCAGTTTTATCAAAGTGATCTCATTTTCTTATTTATATCTTATTTTTAACTGTACTATGAGTTAGGTTAGAATTTGGCATTCTGTGATTTATTGGTAAAGCAAGAAGGATATCCCATCAATAATTCTGTTTTAACTGGTAGAGAAAATAATGGATGCACTGAAAAATTACGTTTTCATTATGTTTAAAAGTATTTAATATCTATTATCATACGATCCTCTGTTTATAACTCTTGATATGTAATCACTGGATGCAGTACAAGGTGGGTGAAAAACTGGCTGGACCAACAGATCCATGGTGGTGATCAATGGTTTGAAGTCTCGCCAACACCTAGTTACTAAGGATTGTTAGTGTTTTGACATCTTCATTAATGCCCTCAGCAATGCACTCTTAGGAATTTTACCGGAAGCACTTAATTTCGGGGAGTAGCTGACAGGCTAGAAGACAGGTTGGCCTCCTGAGTGACCTTGACAGACTAGAGGAACATCCTACAGGCATCTTATTAAGTTAAAATAATATACATACAAGGTACTGCACCTGGGAAGGAATAACAAGCAGCAGTACAGGGTTGGCAAAGACAAGCAAAAACCTGAAGAACGTGAACTGGCAATCCCAGCAAAAGGCAACTTGAGCATGTGTAAGCAGTACACCCCTGCAGTGATGAAGACCAATCACAAAATTTCATTGTATAAGCAAAAGTCAAAGGGAGAGATTTCTCCTCTTATTCAGCATCGGTGAGGTCACATCTGAAATAATCTGGTCAGGTTTGGGCCCCCAGGCCGAGACATCAATAAGCTGAAAATCTAACAAAGGGCTGCTAAAGTGATTAGAAGTCTGGAACACATGATGAACAAGGGGAAACTGAGGGAAGTGGGCTTATTTTGTCCAGATAAAGGAAGGCTAAGGAAGATCTAATTCCTGCCCTCTGTTACCCAAATCCTCTCTTAAAAATGACTGCTTTCTGAGATTTTTTTTTTACTTTAATGAGACCTAATTTAAAACCTGGGTAGCTGGAATGAAATGTGAATAGCTAGAATTATCTATTAAAAAAAAAAAAAAAAAAGGAACATCTTCACTGTTCCCATTCACACAAATAGTCACATTAGGTTCTAAGGAGATCAAAAATACAAATGAAATTTTTATCTTTATCCAAGAATATATAAATAAAATCCACCCATGAAAAGCTACAGAGGTAACTTTTATATTGCTAGTATAAATCAGCAGAAAATTTACCTGATTGTAGTTGTTGATATGTCTTTCCCAATTAAAAAATTGTGTTTTCCTTCTGAGATCTGCTGAGCCCAGGGTGGATGAAGCCAAACTACCTGAGAAATATGGCCAGCATAAACAGCAGGCATAATCCAGTTCTCAATACTTAATTCACTGTAATGAATGGAGGAAAACAGGCAAAACCACTGTTACTTTCCCTGTAAAACATTGTCAAGAATACCACAAATATCTTCAACATCTTGAAAGCCTCCATGCAAATTATCTGAAATTAGAACCCTGTGTAAGGATCACATCATCAAAGAAAGAAAATGGAGATCTTTATTCATAAAACAGACCAACAATGTCTATAGCAGATTTTTAAAAGTTAGGATTATACAGTGCAATCAGCTTCACCCTTAGCATGGCACTTTGATTATAAACTACATAGCTTTGTTGTCCTTTTCCTCTTGATCCATCAGACAGAGGAAAGCACAAGGAGCATCATCAATGCTATTCTTAGTAACTTCAAACTGACCTCATAAGAGTATTTTATTGTAAACTGATCTAAGTAGATTTAAATATAATCTCAGTAATTAAAAAGAGTCAATTAGTGTCTACAGATTAACATCTTTTCTCATTATCAACACCCTTTTATTCCTTCAGGTGTACAATATAACCCACAAAGCTTTTTATTTATCCAACAAAGAGAACAAAATCTTGACTATGGGTAGGATGACATAGGTATTTACAAGCATCACCTTCTCATTGCTGTAAATTACCTTAACACAGAAGCAATCAACATTTATTTTAAAACAGGAAAAGAAAGACAGAGATCACTCTGTGGCTTTCTACCTATCTACCTACAAAGTAACAGAGAAATACTTATCTTAATGATCTTAGCAGGAAAATCTTGTTCAACTTCCCATACTCACGATGTCAACACAGGATATACTATTTCAATTTCAAAGTCAATTTTTCAGCGTGAAGAGAGAAAGGCTATTTTAAAATTACAGCTCTTCAGCCAAAGCATACACTGAGTGATCTTCTGTTACCCAGAGGAACAATTTGGGCTAATAACATGATAACTACTGAACGACTGAAAAAAGGAAATTCAGACATCTTAAACTGCTTGATATGCAACATAACCATCTGACTGCATCCATAAAACACAACTTTTTCCAATTAAAAAAAGTTTTAGGCATAAGTGAAAAGGAAAAAGATACAACTTGAACCTGACTTATGCCTCTTTGGTTCATGTTTCCTATGCAGTCATACTAGTATTCAGTGTAAATCAAATGCAGCAAGAACTAGACTTAGAAGAACTCCGACGCAGTATCTGGGACTTACCTAAAAAGAGCTTCTTTGTCATATACAGTGTCTGCAGGCATATTCACAGGAATAAGAAGGTCTGGATGGGAATCAAGATGAACAAAGGTGATGTTACTGACAGGAAGATGCTTTGAACCAATGGCACGATAGATGAAAGGCAGCACCTGAAACACCACAAACACTTCAATTATAACCAGTGGGCTGAAAAATGTGACAGCTTTGACAGCAAAAATACCAGTCCCACTCTTATTTCTTTAGAATTTGGATTGGAGGGAGGAGGAGACAGAAGACAGTACAAAGGTGAAACAACTTCAGCGGCAAGACAACTCATAAACTGTAATCATTATGAGCCCAAGTGTTTCACACAAGAAAATGCTGAAGAATCAGCACTTTACTCCCTCTTTCTTCTTTATAGGAAGTCTTGTTTGCAGCAGCTCCTCTCACTAATCATTCAACTCAATTCCTAGCTGGTTTTTGTTTTGGTTTTTTTTTTATTTACAACTGAACCCCAGGAATTCCTTTCCTTCTCTGCAGAACATTGTTCTTGCATTGCCTTATTCATGCTATCAAGCTTCCTCATCATGTGGAGAGGAGATATAAAACACAAGTAATGAAATGTTTGTAAGTTAACTGATACAGGAGTGAAAACTGTCCCCACCATGATTTAAACTTCAGCTGTTCTTTAAAACTACCCCTCCCCCCATAGAAAGGGCTTAATTCCTAATCCCTACATGACTTAGTGGCTGCAATAAAGAGGCTACTTTTCTCAACCGCCCAACATAATTCTCTGCTGAAGGCCTTCATTCAAAGGTGAAAACCCAGGAGATAACTCATCAATTAATAGTATAGCAAACCACTGAAGTGAAATAATTAGGGTAACAAAAATCTGAAAACTGATGGCTGATTCCTGATACCTCTTAGACTGAACTGCAGTACATGAAGTGTCTCCCACAGTAACTATCTTAGCTGCGAGAGCAAATCCAGCCAGGATTGTGCACTACAGCCTGTTATACAGGGAATGTAAAGACTGTAAAGGTACTGGGCAACAAAATTTACACATGATCTCTACATTACAACAGAAATGGAGCTATGTTGTTTTTTTTGGCAGAAAACTGATTAAAATGACAAATCCTGCATACTGCATGGACATACCTTTAAACTTGACTGCCAGCTGAAATGTGATTGTATTCCATCTGTCTAGGAATAAATTCCGCCTTCTACCCAGTACATGTGCACTAATATGTATACTGCTGTAATAGTAGCTAACACAAGATAAAAAAATAACAAGTGTTCTCTCATCCATGACTTTCACTTCTTCAAAAAAATGAAGTAACCTAACAATCTACAACCTTTGCAATTAAAAGTAGTTTCATCTCAGATAACTGTTATCAGATTGTGAGACCCTGCTACCACCCAATTTCAGATACTTGTAGAGAACAAGGTCTTTTGAGTTTCCCTTTCGTCAGGCTGAACAACCCCAGTTCTCTCAGCCACTCCTCATCAGACTTGTTCTCCAGACCCTGCACCAGCTTCATTGCCTTTCTTTGCACATGATCCACCAACTCAATGTCTTTCTTGTAGTGAGGGGCCCAAAACTGAAGGTATTCAAGGTATGGCCTCACCAGTGCCGATGTCCTGGTTTTGGCTGGAATGGAGTTAATCTTCTTCCACGTAGCTAGTACTAGTGCTATGTTTCAGATTTAGGATGAGAATAATGTTGATAACACATCGATGTTTTAGCTGTTGCTAAGCAGTGTTTACACTAAGTCAAGGACTTTTCTGCTTCTCATATGAAGTGAGAAGGCTGGAGGTGCACAAGAAGTTGAGAAGAGACACAGCTGGGACATCTGACCCCAACTGACCAAAGGGATACCCCATACCATATGATGTCATACTCTATATATAAACTAGAGGAATATTTGGCCAGGGGCTACTGCTCAGGAAGTGGCTAGGCATTAGTTGACAGATAGTGAGCAATTATATTGTACATTGCTTGCTCTACATATTATAATTCTCTTATAATTATGGTTATTATTTGCCCTTAGTTTCTGTCCTATTAAGCTGTCTTTATCTTAACCCACAAATTTTACATTTTTTTTTTTTCCCAGTTCTCTCTCTCATTCCACTGTAGGTGGGAGTGAGCGAACAGCTGCGTGGCTTTTAGCTGCCTGCCAGGTTAAATCATGACAGTCCTTTTTGGTGCCCAATGTGGGATATGAAGCATTGAGACAATGACACATCTGACAAGAGCTTGTAAAAAAAAATTGTTATAAGCATTCATTATATTAGTTTAATGGTCACTGGTCACAATGTCGATTTATTTTTCCTCAAGTGTTGCTGCGAATGTTCTCAGATTTGTGTTCTGTAACACTTTAATTGCTGCATATGTTCCCTTTTGTGTGCTGTTTTATCACTTCTGGGGGCTGTGGCAAGGTTATAATTTGGTTGCACTTTGTAACATTGGTTTATGAGACTATTAAATTGCGGGTCCTGAGACTGATCTGGTATTTGCACTCAGCATTGCCACAATCTCGTACTTCGGGAGCCATCTATTGGATACTATCAATAATTACACCTTTCACCTTTTCTCAGAGAGTCAATCTGTGGGGGAGATACCTTCCTCCATCTTCTCCTCCTCCAGGCTAATTAAAATTGCTCCTGAAAAGTTTTAATATCCTCAGGATGTTCAAACCAGCATTGCTATGTCTCCTAAATGTGTTTCAGGTCTTGTTTACAGTTAAACATATCTAAGTATACCACTCAGGGATCTGCCCAGAGACTGGATAGTTATGAGTGGCAGGGTGTGTGGGATAGTATGAGCAAGTACCTAGGACAGTGGGCACCTCTAGTGTTTTGGAATGTCACCCCTGAACAAGTGCAGAATCTGGAAAAATTAGTAAAACATTTGGAAAAAAGTATGCTGTTACCCTAGCAATTCCAGAGACACAAATCACTGCTACATGCTGGGGCTTGGCCCATGCCTACAGAGCCCTGCTCAGCACTCTTTAGTACCCTCAAGGAGAAGAGACAGTCCCTGGATCCGACAACAAAATGACAGGCACTGCAGCTACTCCAAGCCCCAAGAGATGCAGCAGCTGAACCAAAGAACCCAACCTGTGCCAGTATCAGTTGCCCCTATACACAAGAAGAAATACTGGAAGAAGTCAGCCTATGTGGTAAGGGATGAAGGAGCTTCTTTTAAGAGGGAGGAAGAGGAAGTGGGTAAGGTAGACTTCTCTGAAGTAGGACCATCACAAAAATAGGAAGAGTAAGATAGACAGCCACTGCATGGGGAGGAGTAAGGGTTATAAGTCATAAATGAACGGTAACCACCTGATCTCTATTCCTCAGTGAACTGCAACATACACAAAAAGATTTCAACCATTGTCCAGACAACCACACCGTCACCTGGCTGCTCAAGTGTTAGAATAACAGGACCAGTAGCCTAGAATTAGAGGGCATGGAAGCCAAACAGGTGGTGGGGTCCCCATCTAGTGAATACTGAATTGGAGAGCAAAGGAGTGATCAGCACAACCTGCTCACTATCTAACAGCCCCATATGACCAGTGCAAAAGTCTAACAGAAAGTAGAGACTAACAGTATTCTATCGTGGCCTGAATGAAGTCACACCACCACTGAGTGCTGCCGTACCAGACATGCTAGAACTTCAATATGAACTGGAATCAAAGGCAGCCAAGCGGTATCCTACAATTGATATTGCCAATGCATTTTTCTCAATTCCTTTGGCAGCAGAGTGCAGGCTACAGTTCGCTTCTACATGGAGGGGCATCCAGTACACTTGGAACCAACTGCCCCAGGGGTGTAAACACAGCCCTATCATCTGCCATGGACTGATCCAGGCTGCACTGGAACAGGGGCAAGCTCTAGAACACCTGCAATACGCTGATGACATTATCATGTGGGGTGATACAGAGGAAGAAGTCTCTGAGAAAGGGAGGAAAATAATCCAAATCCTTCTGAAGGTCAGTTTTGCGATAATATGGAGCAAGGTCAAGAAGGGACCTACAAAGGATATCAAGTTTTTAGGAATAAAATGGTAAGATGGCCATCACCAGATCCCCGCAGATGTGATCAAGATAACAACGTCTCCACCAACTAATAACAAGGAAACACTAGCTTTCTTAGATGCTGTGGGTTTTTAGAGAATGCACATCACAAATTACAGTCCGACTATAAGCCCTCACATGACCCAAAAGAATGATTTCAAATGGGGCCCTGAGCAACAACAAGCCTTTGAACAAATTAAACAAGATATTGGTCATGCAGTAGACCTTGGACCACTCCAGAGCAGGCAAGATGCAAAAAATATGCTCTACACCGCAGCCAGAAGCGGAAAGCTCCAGAGGAGACTCAAGGTCGACCCCTTGGCTTTTGGAGTCGGGGATCTGAGGCTAGCTATACCCCAACTGAAAAAGAGATACTGGCAGCCTATGAAGGGGTTCGAGCTGTTTTGGAAGTGACTGGCACTGAAACACAGCTTCTCCTGGCACCCCTGTTGCTCGTGCTGGGTCGGTTGTTCAAAGGCAGGGTCTCTTCTACACATCATGCAACCGATGCTACATGCAGTAAGTGGGCTACACTAATTACACTATGAGTTCAAATATGAAATCCCAGTAGTCCAGGAATTCTAGAAGTCATCATGGACTGGCCAGAAGGCAAAGATTTTGGAATGTCACCAGAGGAGAAGGTGACATGTGCTGAAGAAGCCCCACTGTACAACAAACTCCCAGATAGTGAGAAGCAACATGCTTGATGGGTCCTGCCGTATTGCGGGAAAGCATCAGAGATGGAAGGCAGCTGTATGGAGTCCCCTACAATAAGCCACAGAAACTGCTGAAGGAGAGGGTGAATCGAGTCAGTTTGCTGAGGTGAAAGCCATCCAGCTGGCCCTGAACATTGCTGAAAGAGAAAAGTGGCCAGTACTTTATCTCTACACTGACTCATGGATGATGGTAAATGCCCTGTGAGGGTGGTTGCAGCAACAGAAGCAAAGCAATTGGCAGCTCAGAGGTAAACTCATCTGGGCTGCTACATTGTGGCAAGATATCCCTGCCCAGGTGCAGAACCTGGTGGTGAAGGTACACCATGTACCAACAGTAGGGCCAATGAGGAACACCAGAAAAACCAACAAGTAGATAAAACTGCTAAGACTGAACTGGCTCAGATGGACTTAGATTGGGAACATAAAGGTAAATTTGATATAGCCTGACAGGCCCATGACACCTTAGGCCATCAAGGCAGAGATGCAACGTACAAATGGGCTTGTGATCGAGGGGTAAATTTGATCATGGACATTATCACACAGGTTATCTACAAATGCAAAACATGTGCTGCAATTAAGCAAGCCAACTGGTTAAAGCCTCTTTGGTATGGAGGACGATGGCTAAAGTACAAATATGGGGAGGCCTGGCAGATTGACTATACCACACTCCCACCAACCCACCAAGGCAAGCGCCATGTGCTTACCATGGTGGAAGTAACCACTGGATGGCTGGAAACTTGTGCTCTCATGCCACTGCCTGGAACATTATGCTCGGCCACGAGAAACACATCTTGTGGTGACACAGTACCCCAGACCCCAGAAAGAACTGAGTCAGACAATGGGACTCATTTCCGGAACAACCTTATAGACACTTGGGCCAAAGAGCATGGCATTGAGCAGGTATATCACATCCTCTACCATGCACCAGCCTCTGGGAAAATCCAATGGTACAATGGGCTGTTAAAAACTACACTGAAAGCAAGGGGTGGTGGGACTTCCAAACATTTGGATACACAGCTACCAAAAGCCACCTGGTTGGTCAACACCAGAGGATCTGCCAACAGGGCTGGCCCAGCCCAGTCAGAACTTTTACATACTGTAGAAGGGGATAAAGTTCCTGTGGTGAGCATAAAGAACCTGCTGGTGAAAACAGTCTGGGTTATTCCTGCTCCAGGTAAAGGCAAACGCAGCTATGGGATTTCTTCTGGAGAAAAGGAACACCAGTATCAGCAAGGGACTATATGAAGTTTTCTTACAGTTTGAGATGAACAGCCATTTACATTTTATGTAAGACAGACATATTTATACTGAAAACACAGTGTACACATTTAGTATGAATAAATCTGAAGCTAATTAAAAACAGTATAGAGAGTAAAACAAAGAAGGATCATTAGTAGTCATTGTCTCAGTATTCCTGCCACAGTTAACAAAGTCTTTGGTTACCGTGAAAAATCAGCTATCACAGCATCATATATTTTACTGAGTCTTAGCAACAATTACCTGCATTAAGCTACTTACTTGCAAATTCAGAACATTATTTTAAATTTTCTTTAATAAGTTTTTTTTACACTGAAATTTTCTGGTTGTGAAGAACCTAGTTTAGAATCTGCTTACTTAGGACTAAAGCCTCAGCTTATACCTATAAACAAACCATATGGGGAAACAGAAACTGCAGTTCAAAAGCAATTCCTTCTTTACTCCCCTCTTCAACGACTTAAGTAAAAAAGTTTCAAATTTAAAATTTCTCATCATGTAGCAATCAATCAACTTGTTAGGATATGACTGTATTTGCTAGCTTGCTGTCACCATGTCACACACTGAAGAGCTGAGTTCCCAAGTACTGCACTAATGCCCAGCTAATTTTAAGAGCAGTGTAATATAGGCATTATTTCCTTTTAACGACAGCAATCACAACCAAAGAATAATGATTTAA
Organism: Loriculus beryllinus; assembly: GCA_039877255.1. Taxonomy (NCBI): domain Eukaryota; kingdom Metazoa; phylum Chordata; class Aves; order Psittaciformes; family Psittacidae; genus Loriculus; species Loriculus beryllinus. The sequence goes on along the minus strand of JBCJKH010057255.1, from coordinate 4,770 downwards.
AACATAAAAAGTCAGCAGTAATCACTTAAAAAGTTGCAAAAAGCCCATCACGGGGATAACCAGATTAACCACTGAACCAGCAAGGAACTCAGGTGGGCACTGAACTTCATTTGTGTTTCAGGGATGACAGCGAACGCAGGTTTAAGATCTGCGCTCGGCTGTGGAGGCGGAGACTGTTCTTTTTCCCAAGGAAGAGTCCGGAGCCGGGACACCCTGGCTACATGGCAGGAAGAGGGGTGCCGACGACAGTACAGGGGAGCAACACACCGGACACCTCCCTTCGCTTCCACCTACCAGACTAAGCCTCCACAGCCGCACAGAAAAAAAGAAAGAAAGAAACAAACAAACAAACGAAGTTATTCCCTACACAGCCCCCGAGGAACGCCTCGCTCCGCCGCCCAGTCCCACTGCCCAGCACTCACGTCCTGGTGGTCCTCCACTACCCACACCGGCAGAGCCGGGTAAGCCCGGAGGCAGCCCCCTTGGGGCCCGGCCCCGCTGCCAGCCATCGGGCCCCAGCGGCTCACGCCGCGGTAGCGACGAGCCTGAGCCGGCGAGGCCAAGGTTTTATAGCTCGCCCTTACTCTCCTTCCTTCCCTCCCTCCTGGTGGGTGGTGTTTCCGCCCGCAGAGCCTTCCCACAACCTTCCTCTTCCGGAAGCCGGAGCGCTGCAGGCCCGGTGGCCTCGGCGGCGGGCGCCAGGTGGGCTCGGCGTGCCTGGCTGCCTGCGGGGGGGGCCGCGGGGCTGGTGGCGGTTTCCCTTGGGCCTCTGCCCTCTGCTTTCCGCGTGGTGCCGCGGTTCTCCGCGCGGCCCGGGGGCCCTTGTGCTAGCGTGGGGGGAAAGGGTCCAGCGTGGGGGGAAAGGGTCCGGGGGGGGGCGACGGCGCGGCGGTGTTGAGGCCGGCGGGCTGCTAGGCGTTGGTGAGGTTCAGGGTGTCGGGGCCCAGGCGGGCCCTGCCCGCACCGCACCGCACCGCACCGCACCTTACCGCGTGGAGGCTGCTTGGCCGGCCTGCGGGTGAGGAGTCTTCTCCGTGTGGAGAATGGAGCCGTGCGGCGGGAAGCAGAGCCTGGGAAGGTGCCGGTGTCATCGCCCGGTTTGTCTCCGCTCTGTTTACTTAGAGCTTTCGGTGGCCTTTGGAGACCGTTACAGACTGCTGGGAGGCAGTGGTTGGATGAGGCCTTTTATAAGGAACCTGTGTTACTTTTGTGTGTGGTGGCTTCCACCAGTGCGATACATTTTTTCTGTGTTTATCCTTTCTAGTGTTTTTGAACTTCCTGAATTTTAAATGAAAACCAGATGTGACCAAAATTTGCAGCGGAGGGAGCTTTAAAATAATTTGGGTGTTTACAGTCATTCCATATAGCTTTTTTTGTATTTTTTTTTATTAGGATTGCCAGCCAAAATAATGGAAATAAGATTTCCCCTCTACCCCTTGTTTCTTTTTGAGAGCCTTTGCAAGGTTGTTGGGTACAGAGAAGGCACAGACTGACTGGAAGGAGCAAGTGGCTTTTTACCATTGTGGCTGCTACCTCTTAAAAACTTGGGATTTGCACTTTGGCCTTTGGTTGTTCTGGAGAGGGAATGAATATCACTGCCACCAGTTCCAGTGGCTTCCACTGAGCCCTGTGTGTCTGAGAGACATAGGTCCTCTTGGTTCCTGCTTCTTGATGTCAGTCCTTTCCCTCCTTCATTTCTTTTCTTTTCTCCCTCTGGTTCCAGAAGTTGTCTGCCCTCTCAGCAAGCTCCATCCTTTGCAGCAGTGGCACAGGAATGCAGCTGGAAGGAGTGCTCTGAACAGTCTGGTTGGGCTGTGCTGCATGGTAGCAAGCAGGAGAATAATCTGTATGTGCACTTTAGCATCAGCAAAGCCTCAGTAAAAGTGAGACTTTGTTTTCTTTATCTGATGATCTTTCCAGTTATGTGTGTGTCTATCTCTTTTCCTTCTCTTCATCCCCCTTAAAACAGGATTTGACTTCTGTGACTACTTAACTTTTTTTTCTCTTCCTCCATTCCAGCCAAGACACCATGAATGATTTCTTAATTTAATTTTTATTTTTTCTTTTTCCAGTTTTTGAAACTTAACATTGTAATTAAAGAATCAACTTTTAACTTTAATGAAGCACAGTGGTTTTCATTTATAAACATTTATACAGTGCAATAAATACAGGTATAGTTTTGAGCAAGATTTAAGCCTACTTGCAGCAGTGGCAATTGCTGGAAAGGTAACAGGACCAAACAGGCAGCTGAGGGATTTTTTTTGGAACTATTTATTTCAGTGGAATTGAAGTAGCAGCACAGTCTGCATAGTTTTTATTTCTGTAACCTCTGAGATTCTCATTCTACAAAAATATACCTATCTGATATAAAATATTTTGAAATATCTTTAGAATTAATTCCACTGATAAATTGGGTCTCAATTGTGAATGTATATTGCTATTATCACATTTAAAGTTTACAAGACCTGTTGGACCAGGTAACTTGCAGTGAGGTGTTAGTAAAGTCATTCTGTCTGAAGTATAGAAAGGACACCTCACTTCAGGGCTTTGGGTGACAATAGCATTTGTTGAAATGAGGTTTTTTTTTGGCGTGGGGTGCCTGAAGGCTTTATATCAAAAGTGTCTGGTCTTGCCCCAAATGAGAGAGGATGCTCTAGTTTGGGTTCTGGATTAAAGACAGTGGAGTGCTTTCATGGCTTGGAGACTTGAAGAAATCAAAGGGACATGTATGACCTTTACTAGAGATCTGAGTAGCACAAAGCTCCCAGTAAAAATCAGTAGATGCTGTTTACTGTTTCCTGTTAAAGGAAGCTGCAGGAGCTGTCATTTCAGCACCGTGGGAATAGTTCTTGCAAATGCATTAAGGACATTCTACAAAAATTGTGTGACACTGGACTTTTATTTTCCTCATTAAAGGTGAGCCATGTCTTTCCATTCTGGGCGAGGATGTCCCCGTGGTCAGGGGGGACCAGGAGCAAGAGCTTCAACACAGACCTACCGCCCTCAGAACCTACGGCAGCTTCACCCACAGCAGCCCTCCGTACAATACCAGTATGACCAGCAAACTGCCCCTCCAACAACCTATTCAAACCCTCCAACTACTGGTTACATGCCTCCCAGGCCAGACTTTGTGCCCTATCCTCCTCCAGTGCCCCCTTCCACACAAAATCCCATCAGCCAATGTCCCATGAGGCCACCGTTTCCAAACCACCAGATGAGGCAGAGCTTCCCGGTGCCTCCATGCTTCCCTCCTGCTCCTCCACCAGTGCCAAATCCTAGCAATACTCCTGTGCCAGGAACTCCTGCTGGGCAAAACACCTTTCCTTACATGATGCCTCCACCCACAGTACCGCATCCTCCCCCTCCACCAGTCATACCACAGCAAGTCAACTACCAGCCTGTGTACTCCACAGGGTATTCACAGCAGTCATTCCCACCACCAAATTTCAACAGCTACCAGCACAACTCTGGCTCCTTTCAAAACAGCACTACCAACAACAGTGGTGGCAGCACTCATTTTCGGCACACGGGTCAGTACCAGGGAGAGAAGTCACAAAGCGATAGACGGTCTCCAGACAGGAGCAAGCACTACGATGAGCACAGACATCGTGAGCACAGTCACATTCATGGTGACAGGCATCGGTCCACTAACCATGGAGATCGTCGAGATCGTGGACGGAGTCCAGATAGGAGGAGGCAGGAAAGCAGTCGCCACCGAACAGATTATGACAGAGGAAGGATATCGCCTCATCACAGAAGTTACGAGCGTAACAGGTAACATGGGGTATTTTCTGCTTGCAGAGAGAGCTGTCGTCATTGTCCCATAGTACTACGGTATCAATGTAATGTTCTTTTATCACCCCTGCTTTCTCCTCTAGCTGGAGGGATCACGAATACTCAGATGTCATGGAAAGAGCTACTGTTTTGATGCCTTTTATGTATGCAGCTTCTGCCTCACCTTTGTGAGCTGGCAGATTTGTTGCCTTTTTTTTTGTGTGTCTAGTGATTTAGGCCAGAGTATTCAAAAAGATACTGGGAAGGTAAGTATTTAAATACTTACCAGGGCACCTGGATCACATGCTTTTATTAGGAAACTGAGCTTTCTCATGTCATGTATGAAACACTTACTTCACACACAGTGTATGTGGAAATGAAGCCACTTTGATTTAGATATGCAAAGATTTAATTGCAGAACCTTACCCAGCTATATTTCAAAACCAAATAAACAAACCCCTCCAAACAAACAAAAACAAAACCCCAGACCTCACATTCAGTAATTTTTACTTTGTTTTCCAGAAGATATTTGTAGAGAGCAATAAGGTCTCCCCTGAGCCTTCTTTTCTCCAGGCTGAATAACCCCCATTCCCTCAGCAGTTCCTCATAAGACTTGTTCTCCAGACCCCTCGCTAGCTTTGTTGCCCTTCCCTGGATCTGCTCCAGCACCTCAATGTCTTTATTGTAGTGAGAAGTCCAAAATTGAGCACACTGTTCAAAGTGTGGCCTCACCAGTGCTGATGTCCTGTTTTTGGCTGGGGTAGAGTTAATTATCTTCCTAGTAACTGGCATAGTGCTGTGTTTTGGATTTAAAATGAGAATAATGTTGATAGCACATTGATGTTTTAGCTGTTGCTAAGCAGAGTTTGCACTAAGTCAAGGACTTTTCTGCTTCTCACATGAAGTGAGAAGGCTGGGGGGTGCACAAAAATGTTGGGCGGAGACACAGCTGGGACATCTGACCCCAGCTGACCAAAGGGATATTCCATACCATAC
>JBCJKH010057254.1:0-18909 GCA_039877255.1 Loriculus beryllinus | reverse complement strand
TGCCAGGGATGGGGCAGCCACAGCTTCTCTGGGCACCCTGTGCCAGCGCCTCAGCACCCTCACAGGAAAGAGCTTCTTCCTTATATCTAACCTGAACTTCCAGTTTCAGTTTGAACCCATCATTCCTTGTCCTATCACTCCAGAGATGAAGAGTCCTTCTACTGCTTCCTTATAGCCCCTTCAGATACTGGAAGCTGCTCTGAGGTCTCCACGCAGCCTTCTCTTCTCCAGGCTGAACAGTTCCAATTTTCTCAGCCTGGCTTCATGTGGGAGGTGCTCCAGCCCCTGATCATCCTCATGGCCCTCCTCTGGATTGCTGTATCCAAACACAGATAGATGCACCTGTATTTAAATATAAATATATATATATATATGCATATATATGTATTATACATATGTACTTAATAATTTTGGTTTGTGTTATCAGGTTAAAAAAACAGTGTCTTTTCTTCCCACTCAGAACAAAAATGAACAAAAGCAAACCTAAAACACTGAACGAAATTAAATAAAACCAGATACTTCTCATTTATATAAAATTCGTTCTTCTCCACAGCAGCATGATCCAGTTCAAAGATAAAAGCATTGTCTTCCTGACAATGAAAGGAGTTCACATGCTATGAACATCACCCACCCTTCTTCAGTACAGTGGTCAGATAATAAAGCTCATTCACTGGCCTAATAAGTAGGATGGATTGAAGCCAGTTGTGAGCTACCTGAAAATGGTATCCTCATAATTGTATTGCAATTCCACTGCAAAGAGTGGAACTGTGAGATGCGGACTGTCAGGGAATAATTCTGAAGTTTGTTAGCATGCCTCCAGCAGGAAAATCACCAAGGGATATCAGAGAGAAAAGTCACCAATCTCTGAAACAGGAATTCTCTAACTCTCTGACGGTTCCCTAATGATTACTCATTATCAGGGAACTCAGATAGGATGCAGGATGCTGGAAATCGACCCCTTCTGGGGGACAGTCCTTGATTCATGGACTGGCTTACAAATGAGTGATATAATTGTTCATATAGCAAAGGTTTAAAGACATTTTTACTAGGCCTACAGCAACACAACTCTGGCTCTCACCATATCTATTTCTGCAGCTGATGCTGCAACAGTGTGTTACTCTCAGGCACTTTTAACCTTATAGACTTGCCCCAAATACCCTCCTTTTGAGAAGAAGCAGAAGCTGCTGTCAGCTTGTTCAACAAAGAAGTGAATATGATACCCTGGATGACAAGAGACAGTCAATATTGAGCTTGGAATATTCATTTGCTTAGAAGGTTTATTCTGGGAACTTCAGAGTTTTGCTGGGCAATACAACTTTCTGCTGAAGATCTCTAAGTTCAAACCTTTGCCAGATGGGTTTGCAAGAAAATGCAAGGCTGTTCTTCATCGTTTTGGACTTCTCACACTCACTCTGAATCATAGAATCACAGAATCATGGAATAGAATAGTTCAGGTTGGAAGGAACATTAAGATCACCTGTTTCTAACCGCCAAACTGCAAATAGTATCTTGGTAGTCATCACCACCAGGCAAGGGCATAGCAAGTTAAATGGGAGGAGAATTTTGTACTTCTCAATTGGAATTAACTTGGTGGAGGATGTTGCATCTCCCAGACGCTACTTGCTTCATCTTTTGCCATAGAAAGGTGAAAAACTGTCTCACAAATACTTCATAGCTAGTTTGTGCGATGAGCACATAGTTCTTGTGTTCTCATTCTGTGATAGCCTTCCCATATAGGATATTTGCCACCAGTTCTGAGCTTGCATAGTAGTTTTTTGGCTCACCTAACAATGTATCTCAGAAATGCTGAGCTTCAGCATTGCTTACTAAAGGGGATGAGAAAGTTTCAGCCACGATATTGATGGTGACTGGCGTGTCACACACACACCTGTATCATTTGGCCAGGCACATGGGCATGCTGCCTTCTCTATTTGGACTACAAATGCCCTGATTCGGCTGCATAGTGTGGACATTCAATCTTCACACGACTGAATTCAGGTATCTTACAGTGCAGCTGTAGGAAGGAATAGCCAGACAGAATTCTAGATCTGGTAGCACCATCACTCAATGTTCACTGTCTACTATGCTGTGAATAACACTGTGATTCCCAATATGAGTTTTCAGTCTTCTTGAGGGTTACACTGACTTGTCAACTAATTAATCTGTTCAGTTCATTGCTGAAACATCCCTTGAGAGTGAAGATACCTGGTTGTGAGACAGAAAGTCTGGTTGGGACTGTGGGATGGCAGAATTGTAGATGCATTTTACACAAAAGGAGACCACTCAGTGGTGGCAGGACCAGTTTTCTCATCCTTAAACTATATGCTGCAAAGGCATCCAATGTTTTAGCACTGTATGTGTGGGAGTTTGTCAGCTTTGTCATTCTTGTATACAGTGCGGACCTATTCCTTCCCCACCATGGTGTTCTTAGAGAGACATTTCTGCTGGAGCTTGATGTGTTTGATCACCCTTAACTGCAAGGAAGCTCCAGCTTGGGAAAAATGTATGCTGGAATGGGGTGGTGAAGATCAGGAAGTTATTTAAAACTCACTGCCCGAGGCAGGCACCAATGGAGAGCAAGGGCTGACTAGAAAGGGCCTGAGACTGCTTTTTGAAGACACCATGGAGGAAGAAAAACAAATCTCTGAGTCTAGGGACTGCCCTGGTCCCTGCTGAGTTTAAAGTCTGAAGAATCTCTCCTTTAAAACAAAATGCAAGAGTCTGACTGTGGTTTGTGCTGGATTAAAAGCTACTTCTTTTTCCAGAGGAGGTCCCTTGTGTGAGCTGGTCCTCGTCACATTTAATGATATCACGGGCCTCAAAGAGGCAGAAAGTTCTGTATCAGAAGAAAAAATAAAGGAAAGGTGGTGGCAGCACCTGGAGATATTAACTTGGACCTTTTGATGTCACTTGGTCACAGCACTACTGAAATAAAACTAGCTTCCTAAATTGACATTTGGTCTGACAGAGAATTTAATTTAGATAGATTTAAGCGAAAGGAAATGGAATGACCTTACTTGTAACTGCAAGCTGCTGCCTAAATGTGGCAGCTTGAATCTCTACTACCCGTGATGAACCGTTTATACAGCTGTGTGCCTTTGATCTGAGAGTCTTGAATGCTTCAGAACATGGCCATGAGGTGGGAAATATTCTGAAGGTCAGTGATGTTTACTGCTCTATTAGATAAAAAGGAGTGTTAGTCCTGGCAATAAAGCAGACATATTTTCACAAGTATGTGGGAGAAATTGGATTCATTTTGAAATGAATTTCTCTTTTTTTTTCGAAGAATATAAAAAATATTTATAAAATCTCAACAATTTATGCCTTTTCTTTTTTTTAATATACTAAAGGCTAGAATCGTGCACAAAATCTTTGTGTGTGGCCCCCAGAGATGAGCTAGTCTATCTTTCTGTCCCAAGGTAGGACAGAAAATCACAATTTCTGACCGTATCATGTGTTTTGCCCAACCTGCTTTCAGAGGACCCCATTGATAGAGATTTAGCAATATCCCACGACAGTTAATCTCTACACTAAACTATCCCTACCTTTGAGAAGTTCTTACTAATGTACTTTGTTGTTGTTGTTGCAGTTCATGCTTTTTGATTCTTTTTCTCTATGCTACCAATATGGAAAGAGATTTGTTTGCTGGAACACTTTCCATACATGAAAATTCATGGCTCACAACAGAACTTGCTGAGTGGTGAATAACATGGGGTTGTCAGCTGTGGATGATCTTCCCTCTATAACGCATTGCAGAGAGCTGCTGATGTCTTAACAGTAGCAATTGGCTCATACAAGAGACTCTGCTGGTCCAGAAGTAGTGAAGTTCTCAAATCATAGTTTTGATGCATTCCTCACTCTTAGAAACCTCTAAGCTTCTTCACTTAGAAACTGATGTACACAAAAAAGATCACACCTCTGATAATAATCACATTGTGAGGAATGGATACCTGTATGTGTTCCAGTGAGTGATTACAGTGGTTTTCTTCATTGCAGTAAGACCCTTGTGTTTTTATGTGAAGCTGGATAAAGTTGATACATAGGAGACAACAAAAGCATCCTCACAATACCCACTGAGGTGCAAGAATGCAAAAAAAAAGACACAGATGACATTTAAAAACTCATATGTAGCATCTTTTTCCTCATGTGCTATGTCAGGAGCTAGCTCCTAATACCACTAACTTAAGGTCAAGTTCAACAGTAGCTGAGCTGCTGAACCTACAGATAGAAACAACCTGTCATGCAGTGAATAAAGTTTGTTCCTATAAGGCAGGAAAAGCTTGCAGCATGGCAGGAATTGCTGCTATTGCTCATTAGATGGCACCCTTCCTTTATGTTTGAATTCACTACAGTCTCTCTAGCTAGCATAGGAAAAAATAGATTCCTCCCACTTGTTGTCACTGGCAATTTTGTGTATGGGTTGACCCACCACCCACACTGATTTTATCTCACCCATCCAAACTTTCCCTGCAACAGCAATCCAAACCCATTCCCCCTCATAGATGACTCACAATGATGCTGTAAAAAGCAGAAGGTGAGCATATTCCTCCATCTGAAGACACCTCCAAATCACTCTTGGTTGAGGCAATCCCTAGAGGTAGATTTATATATACAGAGTGCTCTCTGGAATATTTCCAAGGTGACAGGTTCAATCAATGCATAATAATACTATGTAATTTGGGAGAATAATATGCCATGACTGAAAAGTAACAGAAAAGAGAGACCTGAATGGTAATGCAACATATGGTGTCATTGGAAAAGGTCAGTGTCATGTTCATGGAGCATAAAATTCATCTTAGTAACCTTGGTTGGATGTTTTCTATTAGACATCAAGCTCTGCTTTCAAGCAATTCATGAGGTATTTTTATTTTGCATTAAAAAATGGATTTAGGATGCCTACGCTAATGGATTTTTTGCTTTTTTTTCACCATTATCTAATGATATGAAACATTCCTTTTTCATTAGCTGAAGATTTAAGTATACAGTCAAATCTTTCAATTGATTTTGGTATTCATCATGCCTTTAATTGAGTGCTTGGTCAGTTCATGATTTTAATGCCCAGTCTCTATTTTAGCGGGGTGTCTCCTTTATTTCCTAACTTTGAAAGGGAAGTTGTCAGCTGGCAAATCAGCTTCATTATTCTTCTAAATCTGACTCAAGAAAACTTTGTTAATGGAATAAAAACTAAAACAAAACAAGCACTGTGATCTATTAACCACCGACACTTTGTTTTTGACGCATAGAAATTGTTTTACAAATGGCTGTGAAACAGATTGCAATGGGAGGAAATCACAGCTAACATACATCTCTAGCTTCATGGCACTCACAAATGAAGCAGAATGAATGGTGTCTGAAGTTAGTAGTCCATGCTCATTAGAAATCCAAACGGTGTATTAAATTTACTGGTGCCCCTGATAGGGTGTTAAAACCGATGAAGCAGCTGACATTTACTAGTTGAAAATATAATAAAATCTGATGTTTCAGTACCTACAGTTTAGCAATTCTCAAATTCATGCTCCTGCCACTGTAAATTTCTGTGAATCATTTAATACCTCTGCACACCTGCTCTGCAGTTTGTTTGCAGACATTTTGCCGTATGAAAGAAGTGCCCTCATTCTTCTGTGCTCCTGTTTGCATCTTCCAGCTCACAAAGCATAAAGGAAGAAGGAAGCTCCCTGACCCGCTCACTCCCTTACTACTATTACTGCTTTTATTATGTTTGCCCTTAAGGACTTAGAGGTCCCTGATGTGTCTGGCATTGCACTAAGAGGAGCAGACAGTGTTTCTACTAAGGAGCTTATGATTTAAGTGGACAGGTTACAACCAGGATGGAGGGAGAGTTGTAGCACACAAACAGAGTGTGACAGCGGCTAATGTTCTCTCATCATTGCCTGTTGTTTTGGAGAGTAAGGGTGGACAACAAGAAACAGGAGGAGGCGAAAGAATCAGGTAGAGAAAAAAGGAAGGAATGAAGGTGGAGAACTGCAAAGGGAAGGAAGGACTGAGAAATCAAGGGAAAAAGGAGCAGAAGAATTAAATTGCACACTGCAGATATCTCCCTCAATCCAGATGTCTCAACTCAGGTGGATTCCAATCAGTCATTCCACCAAGGCACCTTATTTGGAGAACCCATTGACTTGCATTTGCTATAGCCAGTGGATGGAAGTGAAGGTCAAAAATATCAATATTCCTTTAAAATGGCTTCTCTGTCTCTACTGATGATGAACCAGTTCCAGAGGGAGTATAGTCTGCCTGGCACAGGTGCTTTAGGTGGATATCTAAAGCTAGATGGGATTAATCCAGGCCTTGGTGTTTCCAAAGGGTGTGTGTCTTGGCTAGAGATTATTGTGAAGAGGAATGACTTTGGTTATTCACTTTAACAACCTCATTTTACCACAGAGTCTTTGCTTTGCCTGCTGCTATTTCTGCCAGATGCAGAATTTGGATGTTTCTTTCTCTAGTCCCTCTTAATCCTCCAACACCACATGGTGGAGTCTACTGGAGATGGGACAGTATCCTGATGTAGCATGGTTAACCTGTTCTTTCTCCAGTATCATCTGCAATTCAAAATGGGCAGTCAGTTCCCAAGGAATTTAAACAGAAAGATTCCCATTAATGCTATTTGTCGGAAGTCCTTAATTTCATACTTGCCTTTTAGCTTCACTCCTCAACATCCAGAGGGAAAAAGAGCCACCAAACCCAAGAAACCTTCTGATCAAATCAGATTTGACAGACCTTCCTTCAAGAACAGAGCACTTTAAAACCAGCTAGAAAAATAGTTCTGAAAATAGATCAAATTGATGTTGCTTTTGAAAAATCAAAATAAAAATCAATCTTAAAAGGAGAGAAAAAAATCTGTTATTTCCCTTCTCATAATTATTTTTGAAGTCTGGGTTTCACCAAGAAAGCCACTTCAGTCAGTTCTCTTAAAATAGGTTGGAGAGTTCCTCTCTTCTTTTATCTTCACTTTCTTCCCCCTGTGTAGCATCATAGTACACAGCAACTTTCCTGTCTGTACTGAAATGATGTAAATGTAAGCTCTGAGACCAAAAAAATGTCATGAGGAAGAACCTGAAATTAAGTGTATTCCTCCTGCTGCCAAACAGATTACTGGAGTTCCTTTCATTTCCTTACATATTAATTTACTTACATATTCATTTACTTTTGAATCTTCCACTGGCTACAAAAATCAAACTGTGTAATACACCTGAAGAAACTTCAATTAACAACCATTTTTCTATGATTGTAAGTTCATGGTATATATATCACTGCAGATCCAGAACACCCACATATTGGATCTAATGCTCACCCAAATCTATGGAAGAGTGGTTGTTGATTGCAATGAGCTTTGAATAAGATTCACAATTGCATGCTACAGCTAAATGTGTCTGCTACCTTTCAAAACAGACAGATGATGATGAGAAAAGAGAGGTTTCTCAGTCCACAGAGGCAAGCTCACAGGGACATAGAAATAGCTATCTGCAAAGCTTTTGGAGGAAAAACACTGGCACGCACAGATAGACTATTACATGAATCTTATTATTATGTCCCAGCCCATTAGTTGGTCAGAAAAGGGACTAATAATCACTTGGCAGCAAAGATCCTTGATGCCTGGCTTCAGGCTCATGAGTAACACAGCTTAGCCATGCTCATAAGCTCAGTGTTAGCGGCATGGAGATCTTTCTAAACTGAAGCCTTGATGAAGCATCACAAACTGGCTTTGAGCTGGACCAGGCCACTCACTCATTTTGTCCTGAGCTTTGAGAACCATCAGTCTGTTTCACAGGAAACTGCACAAGAAAGATTCAGGGTAGAATTCTGCATTAATTATTCCCTATTCCTGGAATAGGGTTGGATGGGGATTTGAGCAACTTGGTCTAGTGGAAGGTGTCCCTGCCCCTGGTCCAAAACTAGATGGTCTTAAAGTCCCTCCCAACCCAAACCAGTATGTGATTCTATGAGAAAATTACAGAATAGACCATCTCCTGAGAAAGCTGTTTCCTAGCTACAGTATATGGAAGTTGCTTTAAATCCTGAGTCATTCTGTGAATTTTTTGCTGGTTTAAGTCTAATTATTTGTTATCTGACTCATTCAATCAAATGAATCTCTCTCTAGAGTTAAAGATACACATTTGTCAATGTTTGTTTGCATTATTTGACAGTAACAAGTGCTCTATTATTTCACAATGTAATTATTGCATTAATCACCAGGTGAATACGTTAATCATCAAATAATTGCATGCCAGAGAAGCCTTCCAGACAACACAGAACAATGATTTATCTGTGTTCTGTGCTATTAAAGTTCTCACAGTTTGGGTTAGGGTTTCTTACTCTAGGATCATTTTTAGGGTATCCCCAATTCTTTTTGTCTTTTTTTTCCCAATGTCTTTTCCCAGACCATGTCAATACAATTTCAACTCTTGTAACTAGCTTCTGCTTTTGTCTCTGTCTTGGGATAACGATGGAATACTAAATAAATCCTGATTTTAAAGATTTCTGATTAGCAAGTGGAATTTATAGAAGGATGCAAAACCTACTGCATGTCTATTCATCAGTATCCTTCACTGGTTCTTAAGATCCACAGTATCTTTTCCCTGTAAGCATTCAATTACATTAGCTTCTCTTATGTCACTCTGAAAGGACACATACACTTTTTCCTGGTCACTGTTTTAAAAGTGATAGCTTATACACTGCAATGTCCTTCTAAACTTATTGCTTGTTTTACAGGCATGGATTTATCCTGTGAGTAGAATAAGCTAGGAGGAAGGATAAAGATTTTGAGGTAGCTTTAGTATTGACTGATGTCACAAACCTAAACTCGTAATTACTTCTAGTATATGGCCTCTTATTTTTCATGTCCTGGAAAAATCTTGAGCGTAAAATCATACACGATTTGATAAACACAAATTCAAAGTTCCTGTTGTGCTGCAGTCTGAAGAATTATGTATGCAAAAGACTTTCAGAAAAGGCAGTATCTTCAGCAGATGGTACACGGGCAATGATCTTGGCTCAGGCAATCTCTGTCTGTATGGCTTCATAAGAGCTGCTTCAGCCTCCTGTGCTGGTTTCCCTTCCTGAAATGTATCTATGTTGCAGCGGGCAAACCATGGCCTCCCTGGGGCATTATGTGGGATCAATATGGAAACAGCACTAAATTCGTTATGAGGGGTAACATTTGGTGGAAATATGGAAACCATGCTGCAAAAAGGCTAAAATTGAAATGAGACTTCTGGCATATTTGTGTTTGTGTGTGTGTGTATTTTCCCATTCTTTTGATTTATGTACATCTTCCTAGGCTATTATTTAAGGTGATGAGCTTGTTGAAAAAGAAACTAGAAATGAAGGGATAATGGAAGAAATTTGTTGCCAAATAGGTCTATTTCTTTGAGATAACTCTTGACAGTTGCATCCTCTGACTAAAAGCCAGAATTGCTTGGTCTTTAAGAGAGAGCAAGTGTGAATTGTTGGATTCAGAGCACACACAGGTTTTGATTTCTAGATACAACCAGCCAGCCCTTTGCGTTCTTGGCAGGACTTAAAAATGCAAATAGTGAAACAAGCTGAGAGCAGTTCACATTAATCAGTAGTATCAAAGGAAAAGGATTTAGTTACATTAACACAGTAATCTTATCTCCTTTATGCTTCATTTCTAAGAACTCTTCAGGTGACAGTCTTTCAGGTGGTATTATTAGTCTTCAGTTTGCAGCAGAACAAAAATGTCCCACAGGCTTAAATGCTAAAGACCTCAAACACTCTAGATGTGATGTCTAAAATCTTGGGGATAGGAGAGACCTCACTCTCCATGGGATTCAACACATGTCCAACATCTTGTTCCAGTTTTGTCTGGTTGCTACCACTTAGTTCACGTTGCTTTGTTTGCCTAAGGTGTTTTCAGTCTCACATTTCAAGCAAGGGAACAAATGATAACCACATTCCCATGAGCTCTTAGCGGTGGAGTTATTTACCATCTTTACTTCCAGAGTGGAAATAAAGCATAAAAGGGAAATGGCATAATACGAGTCTTGCCAATAGTTTCTGGAAAGAGGTGCTTGAGAGGTTTTTGTTTTCTTATTTTCATCAGAAGAATTAGAGTTGTCCAAGACAAAATGACTACCCTATCTTCTTAGGTTAATTATTATATCTCTTTATTATTATTATTGGTTGTAACAGGGCAGCGTCTTCACATTGTAGCACCATCACAACACTGAAGACCAATCTCACCACATCCACACAGATATTCTCTGATAATCAATTTTATATGTCAGAATGCATATTTTAAGGATATTTCCCTCTGGGGAATTTAAAAAAATGTAGTAAGAAGATGAATGTGAACTTATTATTTCAGCATACTAAAAATTCATACTAAACTTTATGCATTATTGAGATTTTAATACAATTTCCTTTAAAGAAATAACTCACTGTTTTCACTGAAGTTGTGTTTACTAATAACGATGTTCACAGATTGTAATTCCTTCTTTGGCCAGAAAAAAAAGTTCATCAAATATTCAACATAAATTTTTCTGCACCAAATAGTTAATTGTGTGTATATAGTCTTGTAATTGCAATATAATGATGTAGTTCAATATAAATTCAGTCTAATGTTTAAGTGCAATTTAAAGCAAAATAAAAGCTCAAGCAGAGCTTATGATGAATATTTCAAAAATAAATAGCATTTTAACCAATTGTGGGGTTTTGCCAACTCTATAAACAGGTTGTCACAGGTAATATTTGCAACGGATTTAAACTAATGCAATATGCCCAGTTTGATGTACTAAATAAACTAGAAGACTTTGTAGGAAACTCACTTTGCAGAAGGAGTATAGGAAGAGATTTTGCAGTGATCGATAGCTCCTCTGACTCCACACCTCTGAAAGTAATTCCTCCTCTTTTGTTGACACAACAGACTGCAGCTCTGCCGCTGAATCACAGATACAGTAAGGGATGACTTCACAAAACCTTCTAGTCACACTGCATAAAATATTACGGAGTTATTCTTTGTCTGCAAGAAAAATTGAGTTAAAAACTAATTTCCCTGCGGAGAACAAAACAGAAGATGCCTTGAGAGAAATGGAAAAAGAATGAAGCCAGCCCTCACAAAATGGCAGAAACAAAACTAAAAGGACTAATCAAAGCATGGAGACCACACTTCAAACTAATTAATCCAAAAGACTGGCTAATTGGCTCCTGAGTTAAAGAGTGTTTTCTCAAGCAGTGCATGCTGCATGGGTAATAAAGACAGGTTTGCAACAGGAAAAAGTCAGACAAACTGCCTACGCATGAAAACGTAGTCCCAGGGAATATCTTGTGGGTTAAATCTGTAAGGTATAAAAGCTTCTCTTTAGGATGTTGAGAAAAATGAGAGTGAGGAGATGAAGACAATACAAATTACTGTTTCAACCTATGATGAATACATTTCAAGCAAAAAGAAAACATTTGTAGCTCTTACAAGAGATCCCATTAGATTGTCTGGATTTTAACTGATGTTGAACTGCTGAGCACTTCAACAACAAACAAAGCAAGCAAACAAATAAACACCACACCACTCTTGATTAACTGACTCTTCATTCTTTCCTTCTGTCCCACCTTTATTGGTTCTTGTGCAGGATTTTTCTCTTCTGGATAGGTACTGAATGTAGAATGTAAGTGGAATAAATATGGCATAAATATCAATAATAGAATCATAGAATCACAGAATAGTTTGGATTGGAAAGGACCTTAAGATCACTTAGTTCCAAACTCCCTGCCATAGTCAGGGACACCTCACACTAAACCATGTCATACAAGTCTATGTCCAACCTGGCCTGGAACACTGCCAGGGATGGAGCATTCACAACTTCCTTGGGCAACCCATTCCAGTGCCTCAGCACTCTCACAGTAAAGAATTTCTTCCTCGTATCCAATCTAAACCTTCCCTGTTTAAGCTTTAACCCATTACCCCTTGTCCTGAGAAGTGTGATATATAATTTTCCTCTCAGGGATGCTGCACATAATCTGTTAAAAACTCTAGAATCAACACTGCCTCTAAAAGAGCTCAGAAATGCTCGCCTGACTTGGGAGCACTAATCAATGTGATCAAAACAAATCAAAAAGCCTCCTCCTCTTAATATCATAGAATCAGACTGGTTTGGATGGGAAGGGATCTTAAAGCACATCCAGTTTCAACCCCCTGCCACAAACAGGGATATCTTCCACTAGAGTAGCTTGCACCAAGCCCCATCCAACTTGGCCTTTAACACTGCCAGGGATGGAGCACACCAATATCTTGATTAATCATATATGTTTTTACCTTCCAAATGAACAGTAGCTGATAGTGCTTCAAGAGAAGAGAATTTATGTACCAAAAACAATTTCAGGGATGAAAGAAGGGAAGAGGTGGAGAGAAGTTTCCTTCCCAGTTTATACACTAGAATAAAAATTACACAGAATAAGCAGCATTTAATTGTTAGTCCTTTTGCTTAATATGAAGTGGTTGATTTTTTCAAAGCTAAAAAGAAAAAAGCTTTCCTAGAAGCTGTTTCTTTCTCTTGAGAAAGAGTCCAAAGATTTCCAGCTAAACAGTGAACTCCAAGCTCTAAGAATGCCCTGATCCTAATAGGTCCCTAAACAGATGGCCACTTAATCTGGACATAAGTTACTCTTCCCCTTACACGTACCACAATAACTGTCTATATTGCATGTATTTCTTCCTACGGCATCCAAAGCAAATTTTTAGCTTGCCAGAATAAAGCACTCTATCAGGTCCACGTATAAAAATACTCTTCTCCAAGAGTAATAAACACCTCTCCATCTGAAGAACAGGACTGTAACCCAGACAAGGCTTTTAAACAAGAGCTGCATTGAAATACTCTGCAGTACTGCAATATCTTCAGTGCATCTTTAAGTAAATCTCACCCTGGTTAAGGCAAACCTGCACCTTCAGAGTAAGCCATGGGGCTTGGTATATCTGCCATGGGAAGCATGCTGTCATTCCTGCCATATTGATGACAAAGGATTAAGCCTCCTGTCCCTCATTTTTTAGGCTGAAAATCATATGTCAGGTTATTCACTGTGCAACACTACAAAGCAATGTTATACTTTTAGTCAGTTATTCAGTGCTTTAACATGCAATCACACGGAAAACAACACTAACTTGTAATACATTAATTTG
The DNA here is from genome assembly GCA_039877255.1 of Loriculus beryllinus. Lineage (NCBI taxonomy): Eukaryota > Metazoa > Chordata > Aves > Psittaciformes > Psittacidae > Loriculus > Loriculus beryllinus. Next base: position 5,762 of record JBCJKH010057254.1, on the reverse strand, counting down.
TTGCCAAAGAATTAAAGAAATACCATACTGCAGAATCAAAGGTGAAAAATGCTTTTAAGAATCAGAGGGTCCTCCACATTAGTATTTAGTTGTTACTGGTTGGAGTTTTAACAAGTCTTATGCAAAGAAAAAGAAGAATCCAGAAGCTGTCTGGATTTTCTAGTTGCATTCATCACCTCAAAAACTAAACTCAAGATATTAGACAACATGAAGATCCATTGCTTAACCATTGAAGTGCTTGCTGTAAAGGTATATACACCTTGTCAGAAAAGGAGGTTATAACCCGAGGCATTAAGAAATACAAAATTTCACTAACAAAATCCCCACCTGATGTATATGCATCCATGATATAGCAAGAGTGAAGTCGCCACTGTTACAGGGCTCAGCTGCGTATGTAAATATATAGCAACTACTATAGAAAAGAGATGAAATTTTAATCAAATGAGACTTTTATCAGGTCTGGAACTGAAAATGAGCTAAAACTGAAAAATCTAGCACAAGAATCACTAATGCTAGCAAACACTTCAGATTCTTATCACCTAAAGCCACAGAATTCTTGATCTGCTCCTCCCTGTGTTCTCCACAGAGCTAAAGTCAGGAACAGCTAAATAAAAGATAATGCAACTAGGCATAACACAATAAAAGATATTACCTTCCCAATGCATTATTGCTGCCAATTATAAGAATCACTTCAACTTAATTTCAAAGGCACAATCACCCTCAACTGTAACAGTCTCTTTTTTAAATTTCAAGCAGTATTACATTAAGGCAATAACTCACCTCCCAGCTATAATATCAGTCTCCCTTATTGCAAAAATACATTTCATAAATACTTCTCATCGACAAGTCAAGCTAATTCAGGTTAATTTTATTGTATTTTGGTGCTAGCTCACATTTGTGTGCAATTACCTTTATCATTTTATTGCCATGCCACAAAGTACTCAGAACAATTATTTGAAAAAGGAGGGGTATAAATTCTAAACCACACTTGCTGGCATTTTTGATAAAATAGCAGCTTTATCTCCAAAAGTGGCAGGGACATTGGATAAATCATGCATCAGTCAAGTGTAGCTGACCCCCAAGTGCATTGCACAATATCAGGAGTGCTTCAAAAGAAACTTTCCTGTATAATCCATCATTCCTTGTAATACCAAACCGGCTACACCTGAAGAGCAGAAGCTAGAGAATAATAACCAAATAAATCTAAGCAATATGAACAAAACCATTAATAGTGCTCCTTAAGCTGAAGAAGATTCCAGAAATCTGAACTGTGTTCAAGGAAAGAAATTCATTGATATTTTTAGTAAAATAACTCCCAACAACTGGAGCCACAAAGCGTGTATTAAGAATTCACTAAAAATTCAAATGCACCTGAAGGAAAACAAATACAGGCAAAAGGAGGTGTCAAAGACTCCTACAAAACCACAACATTATAGCCTTGGCACACGCATCTGGATTTTCCTATCATTATCAATCTGTTTGATTCAGGACAGCATAGACAAGTGTTTCTCTGTATTAACAGAGAGTGAAGCATCACAGTTAGTACAAGAATCTATTTACCAAGTTTCAATTTAATAACTACAAGAAACCCAGAGAGGAACAGAATTACTTTTCAAATTAAATTTCTTATGATATAGAAATATTGCCACCTTGTCAGAACACCACAAACCCAAAACCTCTGAAACACAGAATCATCCCTGATGTGTGTGAGCACACACAACAGCCATGTTTCAGCCTCTTCTACACAAACCAAACATACATCCTTGGTCACAACAAAAGCAGGGATTGAGCAATGATGGAAAAAAATGAGTAACAGAATCAACCAGGCTGGAAAAGACCTTTAAGATAATCGCATCCAACTGTTACCACAGCACTGCCAAGGCCACCACCAACCGATGTCACTAAGGGCCTCATCCACATGGGTTTGTGAACACTTCCAGGGATGGTGATTCCACCACTTCACTGGGAAGCCTGTTCCAAGTCTGGCTGCTTTCAAAACCCATTTTCCAGCAACCTGCTTATAAACTGTTCAGCACATCACATCGGTGATAATTGATTCCTGCCAGGCGTATATTGTGTCACACCAGCTCAAAGTGAAGCTGTAAACTACTCATACACTATAAATATCACTAAAGAACCATGGGCTACATTACATACATATTTAATATGCACCCAGAATAGGGGGAAGCAGGACCAGAGGAGCCAAGGCTGTGTCTGCAGATGGGGCTGTGAGAGTTGATGTGTCTTCCCTTAAACCTTCTGCTTTCCCACATATCAAAAGGGGAAAACTCCCCTAACAGCCAATGATGCACCTTTCAACTAGAAATGAATGGGAGAAATTAAAAGGTTAGATAATAAATCATTAGTTTCACATCACTTCCCAGCTATATCACACCTAGCTTTGAGTAAGGGGGATCTAGAGACTTCCTACCATGCCCGGTTGTGCAGAAGATAATCAGCTATTTCTCTACCCTTATTCCAGGTACCTGCTAAAAGATGTTTGCAACTGGAAGAGACATAAATGTTCTAAAGAAAGAATTTATTTTCCTAAGTTTCTTCCTCAATTCCATTTTTAAAAAGAAAAATTTCATTTTATAAGAAAAAAATCTTCTAAAGAGGGATAGAAGACACAGAATATCCAAATAGTAATTTTCTAAGCCACATTACATTACATAAAGCAGATTAAAACTACAGGAGATGCCATTATTAAGATATTTGTAACAGTGATACAAGTTGCCAGCAGGAATAGTTAGATATGCAAGTTTGATTGTACTCGAAATATTTTCCTAGAGGAGCACTACTAATGTTAGAAAAATAGATATTCTGCCGAAAAAATGTATTCATCCCTTCAAAGTTCATTTTAATTATCTGAAGAATAAGGTTATTGATTCAAAATGTGTTGATGCTTTCCCTTCAGCAAGGTAAATTGCTCTGAATGCTGTGATAATGAACCCTGTTGTCTTACTTTACTATAAGCTTACTGACCACACTTCCCTCATTGAAGCATGAAGCCTTAGAATTAAGCCAGTTTTCCAGTGAGGTATTTATTAGGAAACAGAAACAGCTAACACACTGAAAATGTACCATTGTCCTGTTAGTTTATGCTCTGTGGCAGATAGATACGTGCTGGGGAAAGGTCCACTGATGCCTGTTACCAACCATGACAGAGCTACAGAGATTTACAATGCAGCATCAATCTTGTCAGCTGGATTCTAAATACTGACTGCTGGACACTGGGGAAAAACCAAACCATGTTACGTGAACTCTTTTGTAATGCTGGACTTCCAGTGTTACACCTCAATGCAAGGGGATGCTACTGGAAACTCACTTTTGGAACACGCCTCGATGCCATGGTAGACAAAAGCTCTCCACCTGTAAGGAAAAAGAATCTCCATTAGATGGTTATTTAATTTGAATTCCACAGTAAAAATTGTACGTCAGTAGTGTGATTTCTCTTACAACCAGCTTTTTCAATGAGCTCCAAGTTTCAATATATAATATCAAAAGGGGGTTTAATTTCTTTTTATAAGCAACCAGAACATTTAATGTTCATAGGTCATCTGCTGCTTCTTAGGAGTCAACAAATCAACACAGGAAGATTTCTTCAATAACCAGCACTACACAACTCTGATATTTTGAATAAGAATACCTTAGAAGATAAAGTATTTGTTTAAGGAATATTTGTACAGGCACTTCTGAGTCACTTAGTAAACAGCCTTCTGTGATTTAGGAAATAGCACATTTTAAGCCAAGAAAGCAAGTGACTTAGTTACATTCTGGGTTTAAAAGGACAGACTGCAACACACTAAGAAAGCACCTAGAAATGTTAGTATCAGTTATACCTATATATTAACAGCATCTATACTATAACTATGTAACTGCATCATTATTCATATATCATTAACATAATACAACTGGTTCCTCTTTGCTCTCCCCTTGGAAATAAAGGATGATTGCTACTTCCTGGGCATACACTTAGTTTCCTCCTCTATTTTTTCAGTGCTATTTATCCAAGACCACCAGATCTTTGAGAAGATGTGCTCTAAGCATTCCATTTCTTAAAACCAGGGAGATTATTTGCCAAAGCCCAGCTTTAGAGTCCTGACTCACAGCCAAACTCAATGGGAACTCTTCCACTTAAGTGAGGGAACTCCCTACTCCACAGGAGAGGATAACTGTATCCGCTTAAGACATGATAAATCTCTTAAAAAGAAGTGGCATGAACATCTGAGGCTTTCCAATGCCTCTCAAGCTCATCAAATCTTTAAGTCCAAGGCAATGACGCTACTTACAGCCATCTCCAAATTACTTACAACAAAACAGTAATATTTAACCTTATCTTTAAGCTCTTAAAAACATTAAGATGAAAAGTTAAGACCCTGAATAATCAGTATTTAAATACGCTAGCAATCCCACCCTTGCAAGGTGGGCACTGTAAAGATCACTCATTCCTTCATTAAATGCAAGTCGGGCAGATGAGCAATCTAATAATGCTATTTAAAATATCTGTGATGGAGCTAAAAATAAAAGAGCAATTTATGTCTATTATCAGTTTGGAGCTTTGACTTTCAAGGTGTGCAGTAGCAACACTGAGCTTTTCCAGGTTTTCCTGAAGGGTAATTGCCTTGAGAAACAGATTTATCCAGAAGCTCATTTCAGACCTGGGCCAAAGGCTACCTACAGCACAGGAAAACTTCACACCCATCTGTAAGTGGGTGAAGGTCCTCAACAAATGGGATTTTTGATGCTCTGAACCAGATAAAATCTGACTTTGAGCATAAGCACATACAACTGAGGAGGGATGCAGTGCCTGGTGGAGAAACTAAGCTTCAAGGAGAACGGGAAACAAGTTCCAACTCTAAAGACAAAGGATTCTTACAAAAGGACTAGGTAGCACCTCACAAGCACAACCATTGCTTGCTCCCTGTGTTAAGTCCCAAGAAACAGGGCAATACATTGAGGGAAGCCTCTAGGACCACAGACCTCGGTTAGGTTGGTGGCTGAGACAAACAAATTAAAGAGACAAACCCATTACTGTTCATGATCCATTTATACCCCAGGTTGAGCTCAGTCATATGCTAGTTAGTCCCAAGCAACTCTCCTCTGATGACAGGTAACTGGGGCAAAGCCAGCAATGCCCAGTGGTGGTTAGGAGACTACCAGCAGCTAGATAGGTGAAAATGATACAAGACCACTGCTATAAGTCAGAAGGCTAGGTAAGTCCAAAATATCACTCCAGAGATGCATCTCAAACTTGCAAACACTGCCTTGTTGGAAGAGGTCAATATACACACTACTAACTTCACACTGAGCTGAAGGGCTCCCCTAAGGTTAATTTGGAAGGGAAGAGCACAACACCTCTTCTGAATGGCACAGGAATTGCCACTGATCAACTTCAATCATGATACTACACATTCTAGAAACAAACACTGGGATCACCAGACCCATCTTCCAACCTGAAAAGACTTCTTGTCTGCAACACCTTCACCAAAATGGAAAAACCTCATCCTGCATATGCAGAGAGTAGGATAAACTGAAGGGATCAATGAACAACCAGAAGTGAGGCAAAAAAGAGCAGTATGTCCTCATCCTTACTAGCTCAGAGATGCCCATCTCCTGTTGGGTGCCTACCCCCGCTCCCCTTGGCCTTTCAACCATGATCACAGAACCCAGCCTGGTTTGTGTTGGGAGGGACCTTAAAGCTCCTCCAGCTCCAACCCCTGCCACGGGCAGGGACCCCTTCCACTGGAGCAGCTTGCTCC
>JBCJKH010057253.1:0-20630 GCA_039877255.1 Loriculus beryllinus | reverse complement strand
CCTTCCACCAGACCAGGCTGCTCCGAGCCCCATGCGACCTGGCCTTGAATGCTGCCACGGATGGGGCAGCCACAGCTTCTCTTGGCAACCTGTGCCAGTAGCATCACTTTGAAGGGTCCATCACTTGTACCCTTCAGCACCTACCAGCTCAAAGCCCATCTCCAGGCTGCTTTGCTGGCAGCATTAGAAATACAATTCCATCATCAGGACGCAGTTCTACCGGCTACTCCCCACCAGACAAAGGCAAGCATGAAATTAGAGTTTCAAGACCCTACTATTCTGGACACTGAAGTGCTATCTTAAAACTAATATCACCTTCAATGTCTATCATGTGCCACAATAACCTGCTGTTGCTTTCTACAATAAAGCACAAGCCCAGCAACTCCTTTTGCTGTATCAACACTGGAGTTGATACTTATGGCAAAAAAAGTTTTCTTAATTTCTTAATCTTGTCTTCAATTAAATCCATATACGGCCTACAACACTCCTACAGTTTGCCAAGAGCTTTCTCAGAGCTTCCTTAGCTTATGGCTTTTCAGAGATCTCAAGCCTTTGACTAGAGAATTATTTCTGATACAAGTGGTACACTCCTAAGACATTTTTCTTGCAGGAAAACAACTCAGAACTCTTTGCTCCCTTCCATGAAATCAAGCGTGATGGTTACAACAGAATTCAGTCTTTAAGGTCAAGTTATTCTGCAACTGGCCTCCCCCTGCTCCTTGGAACTCTTTAAGACATGCATCTTGTGTGAAGGACAGTTGAAAAAACATTTTATGCTTTCAGAATTTGCCTCACTGCTTAATTCTGAAGAAAGCTTCCTTCAAACACAGGGTGGAAAGACACCACACTGCATCAGGAGGTTCACTCCCCCACATTTGCAACTGTGAAACATGATCAAAGTCCACAAGATTCACAAGAGCATCCAGACATTCTCTTACTGCAAACCCTAAGCACAGGCTTAAGCTTTTTAATTTTAAGCTGTAATTTTTGGTCTTTCAAGTAAAATTACCATAGGCAGAAACACAACAGTAAGAGTATAGCTAATAGCCTGGATCCTTACACTAGCACACAGATAAAACTACAGGCACCAGTACTGCAGGAAAACAGGAACAGCCTGATCAGGCTGACCTGAAAGCAATCTCCCTCTTGACCACAGAGTTTGCAAACTGTCTTGGTGCCAAGCACCTGGGTAAGAAACCAGTTCAGTCCCAAAGCACCTCCCAACAGCACCAGAAGAGCCAACCATTTCAATGTACAGTGAACTTCATGCTTCATAACAAAGTAAAACCCTACAAAGAACTTTCAACAGGGAAAGTAAGACTGGGTAAGACCAATATTGCCCCTTTTACCACCTAACAAAATTCCAGTGGCAGAAATTAAAGCAACAAACACCATTAGGATGCTGAAATCCAAAACATTCCCACCAGACTTTTTCCCAGAGCTAAGTCTCCTCTATAACCACAGCAGGATCTATTCTGAAAAACATTTTGGTTGTCTCCTCTATTCTATCCAAAACTGTCGGAAGTTTCACTACTTTAAAAGAAGTCAAAAGTCCAAAGCTTTAAAGGGCCAGGAAACTTACTACAGGATATTTTATGAACTTGTTTAATATCTAAAGCAAGTTGTAATTTATTCTTCCACTGTAAAAAAATCAAGATGACTCTGAAGATCCACTTACACTGATTTAGTATGTAGCAGTGCTATCATTCATTCCAAATAACTCTTTTCCCTTCTTTGCTTTTACCCCCAACAAATGGGATTTTAGGAACAAGTGTACTAACTGAAGTCGTGCACCCTCTCCATCATCTTCTTGCAAGGCTAAAAAAAAACCACTTTAATTTCCTCTGATGGGACAAGTTATCTATTGTCCTAATCATCTTCATAACCCCTGCCTGCATTCATTCATCTTTTTTTATTATGGTAACTAAACCGCTCCCTGGTCTAAATAGAGGCATTATTAATTCTATTCTCCTGTCTTCTGCTGAAGATAAATGGTACTGTACATCTACAATCCCACTGCTGCTGTCAAGACACACAGATGCTGCTAGCTCACCATCACCCTGCTGCTGACCATGACACTCAGGTTCTTCCCTCTGCTTTTGCCTCCATGGCAAAAGAGGGATAACGGCACCAACACCTGCAAGTTTTGATAAGCATATACACAGGCTTTGTACAACACTTCCCTCACTTCCCTCATGTCTGCCATTCATGGATTCAAGTGGTCTACCACAATCCTGGAAGCACTTCTGAAGTGCACAGACTATATACAAACATGTACACCTTGAGATTCTGTAGCTCTTTGCTTTTATTAGTGCTAGGAGAGCTGCAATTCTCCCCTGGGCATTGAAGGCAGTCAGAATTCCCTCTGTTGTACCTCATTTTTCATCATTTGCTTCTAATTTCCTCAAAGGTTGGCTTGCTTTTTAATTTCCTCACGAAGAGTTGCTATGCTAAACCTGACCAGACACTAGCACCATGACAGGGCACAGCCCTGGTCATACTGCCCCAGCAGCCCAGCATGCTGTGACTCCATCCCACAACCAATTGTGGCACCAGTTTTGTTCAGGCAACCCTTCAAGTCTAATCCTCACGCCCCCAGCTTCGGAAAGCAGGTCTGACCATCCTCTCTATGCATGAGATCTCATTCAAACTGCAAACAGTACAAAGGGAGGATAAAGTAAAATGACATAAAGGTGGAAGGTTATTCCACTCCAGCACCACTCAGCTATGAACTCCACCTCCTCTGTCACAAGCTCAACAGAGCAGGGAGGTTTCAGACTACATGTACACTGATGCCAAAGGAGGGGTCAAAAAGCAAGTGAAACTGTCATCTTGAAGGTTTTTGTATTACAGCCTCCCCTTCCTACCAGCTTCTCACTGTAAATGCAACTACAAACTCAGCTAACAGAGCTTCCCAATCCTGAGGGCTGAGTACAGCTCCCTCACTCACTACTATTACAAGAGTCATTTGAAGGAGCTCATCTGAGCTCTGACTCAAGTCTGAGCAGCAAGCAAAGACCAAGAATTAAAGGCTTCAAGACAAAGCTTTGGTTTCTTTGCTGTTGGTGGTTGTTGTTCAATTAAGCCAACTCAATTAGCCCCTTATACTGCAGCCTTCTTATGCTGATCTTTCTTTGGTCTGTCAACCAGGCTCATCCAAAACTTAGAACCATTTTCAAGTAATACTTCATCACTCTGCAGCTTTAGCTATGAACAAGTAATTAATGCTAATGAGCTTTCCTTTTCTTGCAGCAGCAGCCGTCACCATTAATACCAGTTGACTGAGTTTCACTGAAGCATAGAAAAGGCTCATGCTTGGAAGAATGATAGATGATTTATGAGCAACAATATTTACTAGTGTGTATTTTAGAGTAAGCCAGCTCCATCGGCTTTTCCTGCAGGTCTTCTCCAAGAAAGTAAAAGAGAAAATTATAAAAATCAACACTAGATGATGTGGGGGAGGAAGCTGGAATATTTAGTCAAGGTCCTCGCGTTCTGTTTGTTGCTGTTTGCATTTTGCATATTGGAGACACCAGGCTCTGTCAAGTCAACACTCAGCTCTTCCTCCTACAATGCTGTTTGTATGCATGCAAATATTGAAAAAGTTAATGATATATTGGAGAGGTAGTTCCAGAACATTTACAGAAATGGGGGGGGAGAGTTTACTTTTTAGCCTAAAAAAAGAGTTTTAAATGCTGCTCAAAGAATCAGCCCTTCTGCTTCCCTTCTCAGTCTCTATCTGGGACACCCAATTTTCCAGTTCGTGTTACTCCACAAGGAAGACAGCAAGACAAGCTATGAATCTACATAAGCAGAGAGGTACAGAGACATCAGAAATAACAGCAAAAGGGAAATGAGAAATCAGAGCAAGTTCTACTTGCTCTGAAAATCCACAGCTTTACAAGGTACCAGATACATAACTCTTACCTTGCTTACGAACATCTTCCACAGCTGCTACCAGCTCCTCTTTAAGGAACTGGCTCTCTTTTGCAATTTTATCTCCTTTCTCCAGGAAATTCTCTGTTGCTTGTTCAACCGAAGCAGCCAGAACATGGGCCTTTTTAGAACGCCCTCGCTTTTTATTAGAGGGGCCCTTGTTGCTGGTGTTAACCAGTGTTGTTACCTACAAACACAGATGGAAGGGAAAAAACAAAACCAAAAATAACAAATTAGAAGCTCATCAATTTGACAGCAAGGCCACATGTATTTTTACCTGCAGTACTGGCAGCTCCAAAGGTTAAACCCAAACAAGCATTTCCACATTACCATGCTCCTTTATTCCTCAGATGAGCACTATAAATTCAACTAAACTGCTTACAGAGTTTTCCTAACACCAGCAGACCCAAAAACTTGATTTGAAGGATTGAGAGCTATTTGTATTTTTGACCAACAGCAATCTCACCAATGGGCCAGAGCTATCTGGCACCACATAGACAGACTAAGCTGGGGATAATTAGTTTGGGATAGCATCCCAGGCAAAAAAAAGACCCCAAACAAGGTTGAAGCCATTATCTACAGAAATCTAGCACCACAGTATCCTTCCAGTCAAAAACAACACTACAGCCAATGAACAAAATGCAGAGTGAAGGACTTCCTAGAGCTCATTACTTCCCTAAAACAACCAAAATGTAACTCTCCCAATCCTCCTGCAGATATTATTTCCAAGTTCTATGTTTTAGACTGAAATGCTGCTAGGAGCTGGTCTCCAGTGGCCAGATGACCACCAAGTACTCCCTTAGGGATCAGGATCCACCCTCTTCAGACTGATGTCACAAAATCCATGCACACTTTTCCGTTTGCATCCCTCCCTCCCTTTTGTGTTGAATCTAGGAAAAATGCATTCAAAGGTACTTCAGAGGGACATTAAATTACAACACTAATAATATAGCCCAAGGACTGCTGATATAAAGGTCCTCAGAGCTGAATCCATCTTCTCAAAAGGTTGATTCAGAGAGGGAAAGCCATCAGCTGGGAATATCACCATCAGTTAATGGGGAGCATTTGTACCGAGTAGTCTCAGCTCATCATGTAATACAAACAAAGAACAAGATACAGCAAGGCAATTCACTCTGTTTTCCTCTTTGTCTTCTGCCAGTCACATCATTCTCAAAATTTGGACTGCCTGTTGTGCTACTTGAGGAATAAGTCCCAGACACTGAACATGGACAAAGAGGTCCTATAAACATGCTTGCTCAGTTAACTTTGTGAAACTGGGACAATTTCTCTTAAGGAAAGACTCCACCAGTACCTCAGGCTTGAAAGCTATGTGGTAATCATCTGACAGCAATCTCAGTAGCTAGAGGGAGCAAACAGCAGGTATGGACAGCAGCTTGGTGATTAAAGGGATGTTAACACAGAAAGCAGAATTTGATAGTTGCAGTCTGTGCTCAGCAGGAGTTATGTCCAGTTCACTGTCAGTTTAAAACTTCCATATTTCAGGAAAACAATGCTAAAAAGGATGAGTTAACCGTATCCAGTGCATCTTCTCTTCGAGGCCTCCAAGAAAATCTCTTCTAAGAACCTTCACTGCTTACATTTACAAGACTTACTCTAGCTTCCCCTCATTCCTCAGTGCATGTCACTCATCATTATACACCACGCAGAAATAAGCTTTTACTCACAAAACCAGCATAACATGTAGGCAGAAATTTAAAGAAAGCATATTTTTTACAAGATATACTGAAACTGTAACAAAGACTTACAAGGTCTCCCCTGAGCCTTCTCTTCTCCAGGCTGAACAAGCCCAGCTTTTTAAACACTCAACAAATAAGCAGCACACCACCCAAAAGGACAGGTGAGAACCAGCCTAGCAGCAAGGGAACATTTGTTACTAACATGTATTTCTGCACTTCAAATCAAAATACTATGTCTTATTGGGTGGTGAAGCAGCACAGTCCTTCTATACTCGCCCAGTAACTCCATCACAATAAAACTGTACAAAAATTACTTGTACACTTTTCTCCACCTTTAGATTTGTAGTGGTTTTACTTCTAGAATTTAGGCTTTGAAAGTCACTTAACCAAAGTAATACAGGTTTTGCCCCTTTTTTTCTTACCTGTGTAACAAGAGGCTCAAGTAGTCTTTCAACTGCCAGTGTTCTTATCTCCAAGCTTTTAGGGTCCCATTTGAAGTTAACGTTGCCTGCAGTAACAGCAGTCATTTCTAGGAAAAGAAGAGAGCTACATGAATACAACTTTATTATTATTATTAATACTGCTGTAAAATATTTTAAAATGAGTTGAAGTGGAGGCTATTAAACACACAACACATCCATTTGGTGTAAGTTAAGGTTATACTGTCTCTGGAAATACCAGGTTTGGTTCAGCTGGCAAGTTTAAAAAGACGCCTGGTATGACAGTATACAGACATAACCATGTTTTGTTTAGAAAATATAAACAAGACCAAGTGAAAACTCACCAAAACCTATTGAGAAGCCACAATATTTTATCAGAGCAATGATGAAATGGACAGCCTGCTCCTCAGTGGTCCCCAACCAACAGGAAAAGGCCTCACAGGTACCAGGGGCACACTACCCATACAGCTGGAGGCTAAGCAAGTTAGCCCTTCCAAATTCCTGCTGCCTTCCTCCAAAAGAGCTGTCCTGTGGCCCCAGTCCAGCTGGGATATGCAGCCCAAGGTCTTGGGGGAGCAGAAGGGAACACCTCAATTTCAACAGTACCCTTAAGCTGCCACCGTTCTCAGCTCCACCAAGCACTGCCCCAAATGCTCTGTCAAACCAGGAGCCAGGTTCTAACTTAATTCACTCCTCCTACATTCAATTCACCTTTGGAAGTACAAAGATAAAATCATGAATATAAGCCTTATAAAGCCAGAAAATCCAGTTGGTTCATATTTAGCAGCTCACGTATCTATTACACTTCCCCTTAACATTTACATAGGAGGAAAAAGCAAATTTGCATGAAGAGATCTGTTAAAAGCTGTCACTGAGCTGTTCCTGCCCGTTACAGTTTTATATCAACATCCCAATGGAACAGCAAATATGATTAAGGGGAAAGTTGTGAAACTACTAAAATAGCTCTGCTTTTGAAAGCATTAGAAGAATTAAAAATTACGAACTACCACCATAACCACCATTAGTGTAACACTGTGATGCTGTACTGCACAAAGGAACAACCAGAACCATAATCTCAGTTTAAAAATGGATTTAAAGTACGCAGGTGCATAAAACCAGTTCATACCACTTCAGACTTAATAGATTCCAGATCTTCCTGCTTTTGGTTGCCCTCAAAATGCAAGATGAGACTAAACCCATGTTGTAGCTTTTTATTTTTAAAAACCCCAAGAAGAGAATTACATTTCCAAAGTCTCCTTCCACCCCTTCTCTTAAGCACCTACTGCTGAAGTTGTATTAAAGCTTTTATCAGCTATATAAAGCCACTATCTTTAAACCTTGCTCTGGTCAGGACATCGCCTGCACAGGATCCCCACAGACAGATTGCTCTGACAGCACCATATGTCCCCGAACTGCCAGCAGAGCACAATGTCCCATTATTTTTAAACAAGAGGCAAGGCATTAATTTTGGTCACAAGCAACGTTGAGGACACATACCAACAACCAACCGTTTCATACCAGAACTCCAACACTAACAGTTAAACATGCAGAAACATCACAGCCCTGGCTGCTTGTTTCCCAGTGAAGAATAAAACCTCTCAGGCAGGCACTCAAGAAACTCAGCCTGAAAGGACATGAAGAAGTCAGACCACCATCACAGAATCACATTCTGGTTTGCCTTGGAAGGGACCTTGAAGCTCCTCCAGTTCCAATCTCCTGCCACAGGCAGGGACACCTTCCACTAGACCAGACTGCTTCAAGCCCCATCACCTGGCTTCACTTCAAGGCACCTCCACGACAGGCTGACCCCAAGCCATGCCATAAGCTTTCACACCACGGACACGAATTAATAGCTGAAGTACTCACTACACCGCTGAAAGCAGACCTTTGCCCTGCAAAGCCTACATGCTGTCAAACGCTGAAATACAAATTTGCAAGGTGCAAAGTGGGATTTTTTTCACCTCACCTGCATTCATCCTTCCACTTACACCCACACTGAAGAGAGAGAACTCAAAAAGCTTGAAAAGAGAATAGAACAGACTGATCCATGCTAGCATACACAGAACATTTCTGACTGGTTTAAATCAAAAAGCTTGAAGGTGCCGATGAAGGGTCCCAGCTCCTGCAGCTGTGGAGACCCCCGGTGAGCTGAGTGCAGGAAGGTGGAAGACGGCCACCTCCTCCTCCTCACCCTCCCTCTGATGTTTCCCACTAAGTCCTGTGATTATCTGTCTACCCCAATCAACCCTTCCTCTTCTGCTGGTCCAGCTTTACCCTAGCTTGTGCTGTGCCCCAGACACTGGCAGAGGGTAAGCCGTGAAGTGCCCTTCACCTGCAGCAACATCCCACCTCAGCAAGGAATTACACTGGTTTATTCCCTCCTGATTAGCTGGGGGTGAACACTTCCTCCATAAGAAGCCAAGAAATACACTGAAAGATTTTATGGTTTCTGAGAAAACATAACCAGGGCTCTGGAAAGCCCATTAGGTTTCTAGGTAAAAGCTGTTTCTGTGTATTTAATTCTGTTACACCTCTTGCAGAAACAAAGTGCAAGACGAGGTAACCATGAGAAGACACATTAATTGTATTAGTAAGATAATGAAGGCCATTCATCTGAGAACACGTTAGTATGATAGCTCACAAATTGGCCAAAAGTAATGGTCTATAAAACCATTTAGTATGAACGTTATTGAAATTTATCTAAAAAGCATAACTTGATATCAAATACAGTTTGCCAGCACAGGCATCAGTTGTACACTGCTGTAAACATATTTATTCAATTAAATGTTTGTGAAGAACACATGAAAAGGCCACAGCTTACAAACATGTGTGAGAGTGAATGGGGCTGGTATAGGGGATAAAAAGATAACTGTCATGGGCACGCTGAAGCAAGGCTGCACTCTCACCAAGAGAACCCTGTGGAATTCACCTTGTTGCTTAAAACACACTCTTCCAATACCTAAAGAGGGCCTAAAATGACTGCAACTATCTGGATGATAGGGCAAAGGGGAATGGCTTTAACCTGACAGAGGGGAGACTAAGATGAGCTCTTAGGCAGAAACTCTTCCCTGTGAGGGTGCTGAGGCACTGGCACAGGGGGCCCAGAGAAGCTGTGGCTGCCCCATCCCTGGCAGTGTTCAAGGCCAGGTTGGACACAGGGGCTTGGAGCAAGCTGCTCTAGCGGAAGGGGTCCCTGCCTGTGGGAGGGGGTTGCAACTCAATGAGGTCCCTTCAACCCAAACCAGTCTAGGAGTCTGTGATTTGTGGAAGGCAGGAGCAAGTTCCCTGGGGACAGCTGTTCTTGCAGAGTTGTTTGTTGGCTGGAACAGGAACTGTAGAAGCAGCTGCTTTGAACTCTCTCCTTCGTCCACTGTCGTGTCCCTGCAAGCACACCAAGTCCCTTTAAAATACAACTGCACTAGTCTTGAATCATCTGCTACAATTATGAGCGCCATCATAACCACTGTAATAATCTGAACAGCATACAGGTAGCGTGCTTGGCTGGGAGCATGGTCTAAAGTTGGGTCTTCACATGCCCGAGCGTCAGATGTTCTGGTAGAGTGTTCCTGCTCTCTGCACTTCATGCTATGTTTTCACTGCATCTGGTTCAACTCAACTGTGACATCCAACTTTGCCCTGTGTTTCCACTTGAGTGCCTTTGCAGCCATCTCCTCTTGCTATCCCTGGTTCAGCTTCACAGTTCCTGTGGTGGCATGGTGAACCAGATGGATCTCAGCCCACCCTCCAAAAACGGATCTCTCTTCCTCCAGCCAAATCAGTTCTTCTCCAGCTGGTTAATGGCTCAGCCGTGGGGAAGGCTGTGCCAGTGCAGAGGGGGTGGGATGTGAAGACAGGAGTGAGTTCCTGGAGGGGTGTGGGAGGATGAATATTGGTTTTAAGCAGCTTTCCTGCTGCTTATGAAACTAGAGGCTGGGTAACCATAACTCTTTGTGCAGTGAGTGGTGCCTTTCTATATTTTCCAGCACTTGAGATTCAGCATTGCTTGCTCTCTTCCGCTGTGTGTTTCGTGCTTTGTCCATGAAATTCCTGCTTCCAGTATCTGCACTGCTGTGTGTCCTGTACACAGTAGCTCTGTGGGAGAGAGAACCCATTTCTAGACCAGCAGGGTCATCCCAGGTGCCTGGGTCTGTGTCCAGAGGAATTACTCTGTCCTTTATTAGATGTTACAGCTACTACAGCCATTGTGGGAACTGTGCCCTGTGGAAGAGGCAACAATTAAAGACTGCTACAATATTCTCTCACTTGGTTTACTACTTGTTACCATGTTTGAGTTCAATTAGGTGGGAGCTTGTGCAGTCATAGAATCCCAGATAGGTTTGGGTGGAAGAGACCTTAAAGCTCAATCGCCTGCCTGGATGTGAGGGTGACATGCATACAGTGCTCCTGCCAAAAGCCACAACTAAAGATTGTGGTGTGCTCAAAAACTGGTAGCTCAAGGTTTTAAGAATAACTTCAGATACTTCCTTCCAGAATACTGGCATATAGGTCATTTCTGGGCTGTGGCAAGCTCTGCAGCTTCTTTGTAGAAGTGTCCTGAAGGCACCCAAGGCTTTTCAGAAAGCCCATGAAGGAACAGTATGCAGAGCTCACCACTGGAACTCGCAGCAGTGCTCTCAGCATCATGGAGAGGCCAAGCGCTCATGGTCTTGCTCTTCCAGGCTGCATCCCACATGCACCTGAAGATAGTGCTGGCAGGCTCTCAGGCACCGCTGGGCTGGTATGTTCCAAGAGATCTGCAACCTCCCGGCCTCTGGGCTTGAGCAAATCTCTTTTAGTTTACATAGAGGAGATCTAAATGCCCACCTTCTATGCTGTAACTTAAGTCTCACCACCCTGTGCTACCTGAAGAGTCATCTACATGCTACCTTTCAGTCTTCAAACTTTAGCCGTCCTAACAGGCTGCTTTCCAAAGGCTTTTAACTACACTCTCTGCTCTCTTTTGGTTCTTAGGAAGACAGTATTTTAGGTTATGAGGGAAGGTAGTATTCAAACAGTGATCTCCTAACACAGCAGGGGCTAACTTGGACCAAGCATAATAGCCCACATGCTGAATTTGAGCATTATGCTATCCAAAAACCTAACAAAAGAAAACAGAACAAAAACATTTTATACCTGGGAGGACATTCTCCATTTAACACCCTTTCTGCTACCCACCTACTCATTCCCATTTTGCACAGCCTATTGTGCCCAAGGCACAGCAATACATACTCAATCACATTATTTTGCAGATTATTTTTTCCCTCCTATTTAAGTACTCAAGAGTCATTTTGAAAGACAATCCTGTCCTCTACCATGCCTGTAGACTGTCTTTGGATTTTCTGTGCAATGTAATGAGAACAGCCCTTATTCCATCACCAAATCATGAGGATGAAGCACAATGGGATTCAAATCCCAGCTTCATCTTCCAGGCAGAAAATGAGCCACTTTCCTTGCTCCAAAAGGAATCCTTCTGGTTTTGTTTAGTTTATTATCTAACCCACCTGATAACCAGCAAGGATCCTTTACCCCTGCTGAAGGCAGAAGACAAGACAGCAGATAAAGATCTGTGGGAACCAGGTTTCTAACTTACACCATCTTCTGAACATCTGGGTTTCAAAAAGGTTAAGGCACACTTCCTATTAAACCCAGCTCACATGCAAATGTTTCAGCATGGCCACTGACAGTTCAAAACTGCTTCACATATAACTAAAAGTATCCAAGAAAAAAGTTCCATTCTTTCCCCTTTCTCTTCACAGTCTCCAAAGGAATTTGTCAGCCCCATTTCATAAATAAAGCAATAGCCCTCTCCCCATATGAAAACCTGCTAGTCAAGGGTGTTTGGTATATGTGATGCTTTTCAAGGAGGGTTTGAGCTGGTTTAACATCAATTATACACAACTCAAACTAGATATAGTTACCCTTTTCTAACACAGCCTTCAACCTTAAATTTTATCTGCTCAGCCACCAAATCCTCTCCTCCACCATAAATGCCATGATGGTGCTACCTCCTTAGAAAGCCTTACTATTACAATTTCTAATGAAATATTAATACAAATTCAGATGTTGCATTGACTATATCCTTCAATTATCAAAACATTTCTGCCATTTGAGTTTGTTCACCTTTGCTACATATTTTT
Source organism: Loriculus beryllinus (assembly GCA_039877255.1). Taxonomy (NCBI): domain Eukaryota; kingdom Metazoa; phylum Chordata; class Aves; order Psittaciformes; family Psittacidae; genus Loriculus; species Loriculus beryllinus. Next base: position 8,420 of record JBCJKH010057253.1, on the reverse strand, counting down.
TTAACAGACCACAGTAACCAGTGAAGTAAAAAAGACAACATTCTGGTTCAGATAAGCGCATTTCTCACTACTACCATTCCAGATCCAGCTCTCATAATTCGTTTTCATATTGGTTTCTCCCTGTTGCTCTTGTGGAGGAGGCCTGTAGAGTGGCATCTAAACCTGCTCATCAGAAAGTCTCACACAGCCAGCAACAAATACTTCTCCACTTCTCCCTTTGTTTAGGAAATCTTTAGACCTTGTTAATGAGTTAAGAGATGCAACCTAACCCGAAGAACATCAGTGAAGTTTGTCACCGTTTTCCCTTCCACATGAGTGTTATCTCTAACTGAAGATAGTGTGCCTATAGCACGGCCTTTTCTGGTTCCTCTGGAACCAGAGCCCATGACAGCATGCACCAGATTAAGATGTGACACGCCTTCCAAAGAAGTGCATTCTATCTCTTAACAGCTTTCCTACTGCTATAGTACTGTGGATTCAAATAACTTCTTTTCATTCCAAAAATAAGGAACACACTTTGTCGCAACAGGTTGTCGTGACTCTGGCTTGGGGTGGCTATCATTAACAGGATGGAAGGCACTCTGTGCAAGCAGCAGTGTGCCTGGGACCACAGCAGGGATTTCACAACTACAAATAAACTGGGGTTTGGAGATGCCAGTGCTAACAGCAGCCCCTTTGCCTTCAGTTATGTGTTAGGCTCTGATTATTTGCTTTTTGCCAGGACTGCTTTGTCTCAAAGGAGCCAGAAAGGAGGCACATGGCAAGCCAAATCACACATGAATTGGGCAATTAGCGACTTACTCATGTCACAGTAAGGCTCCAGTTCATGGATGACATCCTAAAAGAATGCAAGAACCAAACTCATGCTTACCTCCATTTAACTGACCAGATGGATATCCCAGCATGTCCCTACAAGCGTCCAACTGATTTCTACACAGTTTTCAGTTTCCAAAACTCCAGCAAGATTCCAACAACAAAGAAAACTGAGAGGGTATCAAGACACTGCCTTCAAAGACATACATGCTTCATCTAAAAAACAGACTCTCCTGTGTAACTGAGATAAACTTTAACATTCCAACTGCAAAACTTTGTATTTCTGTAGTCTCAGTCTTCTCTGTCACAGTAGAATTCAGTCAGTGGCTACCTGAATCTGTAAGATCTCAATGCTGTTAAAAAGCGAAAAACACTTATTCTTCCATATTTTATAAAAGAAGATGGGACTGCTTAGTAGTATGGTGTGGAATACAGCACAGCAAGTGCAGTATTTGGTAATGCACTTTCATTAACAAAAGTGTAAAGTTTGGGTACAAGGTTTGGCAAAGTTGCTGTTGAATACACATTTCATAGGTTGGCTTGCGAAGAAAGCTTTGAGATTTAGTAAGACTTGTCTGCTGCTCATTTATAACTATTTAAATCACACAAGTAAGTCATGCTTCGGTTCTATAACTGAAAATTAAAAAAAATAAAGCCTATATTACATAGCACTTCAATAAAAATATTCTGAAGAGAAATAGAATAATAAAGGAGACACTGGGTATGATCATTAAACATCATTGAGATAAACACAATGAACTGCAAGCAATGCGCAGAAAATATAATTACCCTGGCATTTCTCACTGCTCTTTTAACTGTAATTTAATGTTCTTCAGCTGTGTAACTTTCAATGCTATAAATTATTACATATTTGTACTGTGCAGAAGAAACAAAAGGGTAATACAGAAAGGGTCACAGTGAGTTTAATCTCATGCAGGGCGTTATATAGGGAGAGCAATTTTTTGGTGTAATCATCAAATTGATCAGTATCAAACTCCATAGTCACCCTGGTTACTTTTCTGTAATCCAGCAGAGACTGGCATCACTGACATCTTAAAAATCCTGTTTTATCCCCCTCCTATATGAGTATTTCCCTTAGAAGAGGAAAAAAAAAAAAATAATTTGCAGAAAAAGGTGATAGAGGTTTCAGGTTTTGAGTGTTTCTTCAATTACTAGTTCCTATGCTGGTCTTTGTTTCCTAGTAAAGAAATGCAATAGTACATTTTCTCTGGAGGGATTTCAAAATATCTGCATATAAATTGGTCCACCAACCTCTACTATAGATTAGCCTTGCAATGCATTATGCCAACTCTTTTTCATGAAACAGTATTTTCTAATGGGCTTAAAAACAAAAGAAAAATATATATCTAGATAAAGCACCATGCACATTTGTGAAGTGGAGACATTATGCTGTTTGAAATTTGGCAGGGACAGCAAAGTCAGAGTTTTGAGTTCTGTTGATTCATTACTGATCATTAAAGATCTTGATTTCAGGTAACATTTTGTGCAAATTGATTACAGGAACAGAAAGCAGCTTAACATGATGATGCCAGAGTACTGCTTCAGTGTCTGATCTTGTGGTGTTTGCCAGTGATTATCAATACAGCATTAGGCCTTGCCTGTGCTGGGAAATGATAAAAACCCCACAAATCTGTCTCTAGTATTCTTTCATGTAGACAAAAAGCTAAAAAAGAAGGAATTGAATTTCCACACACACACACACAACTCCATGGGCAACTTGCCAACAGCTGGATACATACTATTCATTTCAGCCCGACTGTTCTCTTGCTGCTAGAGATCAGAAGTGACAAGCTAGCTGTTTCTCAGCTCTGTATTTACAACCAGGAAGAGTTTTTAACATGGATTATCTTTGCCAATTATAATTAGAAAGCTGCCAGCAAACATAATGGATAAGAAACAGATTGCAAGGGTGAATGTTTGTTATTTAAGTTTTAGAGGACTTCATTAATATGTAGCTTTTAAAATTTGGTATATTTTATGGTTCTAATGTTTATTTTTAGTTACTGAGATATACACAAATACATTTAGACTTCAAATTACTCTGTTTCATCTTGTAATCTATTCATGGATGCATATTTTGCTATGTGGCTAAGTTTTGCGGAAGAGAGCTGAGAGACTCGGAATAACTCTTTTTATACTAGCCACTAAAAAAATAACACTGAATAAATTCTCTTGTAGCTCAGTCAGTGAAACACTTTTAATTCTCTGTTGACTGAATCAAGTGGGAAGATGTTACATGTTTGCACCACTTGTGTTACCGCCCTGTAGACCTTCTCACTTCTGTCATAGCAGAAATCCCTTATGCCACTCACTGCACTGAATGAAATCTTGTAACCTGGGCTCCTGTGGACCTTAAAAAGTTCTTTTTATCCAGTTCCATTTGCATGCAAGATGAATAATGAGCCCAACTGTTGTTTGCTTTCACTCAGGGTAAATATCACTTCACTCTGCAGGTAGTTCTTCATGAAGTTAGTAGAGTATTTGCCAGAGAAGGTGCTCCTTGGTGTAAGTGTAAATGTGACCTTGGACAGAACTACCACAGTGGTCGTAACAGAGGGGGAAGACTCAGTAGATTTGTCTGCTCCTGGCTCAATGCTTGGTTTGAGTCTTTTCTGAAGTTCAGTGAGATGACTAAAAATTATAAACTTCTTACATTTTTTCACCAGTTACCGTGTCGTCTTCTGTCTTTTAACTTTAGCATTATTCGAAATTTAGATTTCCGCTATTCCACTAGATTCTGCAGATTTAGTTTTCCATTACTGAGAGTTACAGATTGTTTTCTATAGACAAATACAGAAAATGGGATTTCTTCACTTTCTTGGCAGATAACAGGGCTGGATTTCCTTAAGTTTCCTGTTGTGTCTCTGTGGTAAAAAAAATCCATCCAATTCTACCTAATTACTTTCTGGGACTTATGGAAAATTATGGCCTCCTGAGGAATCAAGTTGGAGCTCTTTTCATGATGTAGTGAAATTATTTTGTCTGGAAATCTTCAGGAAATGACTGGAGCATTTCTGGGAATGGATTGCATACTGCTTTAGTTGCTTACCTTGGTTTAGCAACTCTGCTAACTTACCAGTTTCTGGTCGTTTGCTCTAACAATGATATCTTTCACACATGCATGTAAAATACATACAAAGTGTATAATCTTCTTTGTCATTTTCCTTGTTTTTGTAGGTCTGATGTTATTTTTGTTTACAGAGCAAAGTATCAGAGGCTTCTGTGATTCATGAGCACAGCCAAGTCTGCTTTTACACTCTCAGCAATCACTGACAGGCCATCGTAGCTACTGTGATGCATGTATTTCTGAGTAGGTGGTTATGTCATGAGTTTGCATGAAAGGAGCTGAGAGATGGTGATCAGAAAGCTTTCCCCCAGTTTCATCAAGTCTGTCTCATCTGCTACAGACCACCCAGTACTGTAAAGTTTCTGTGCACATTTCTCAGTGCATCATCTGCTTGCATTAGTCTTGCATCTAACACAAAAGATACCGTAGCTACAGCAGAGAAAGATAGATTTTATTTCAAAGAGCTGCTTTACAAACCAAATCACCAGAAAGCACTTTGTCTTGCATGCCTCCTGTTTGGACCATCTAATAAAATGAGTTCTTTCTCTGACAGTTTTATTTGTAGCATGAGAAGGTTATCTGCACACCCATTTTTTTCTTCCTGTGGAAATCAATTCGCATCCACATAAAAGTCCCTGCATATTAGGAAATTGTTATCAAACAAAACTTTGCATTAGGAAATGTTGCTGTTGAGACTGATTCCTCCCCTTTTCCCCAGTTTTCTACAGCTCTCTTTAAATTTTGTGTTACATGTTTTTTCCTCAACTCTGTCTAGAGTAGTCTGGCTTGGACGAATTTTATCTTAAGTGAAGCCTATCCATGGAATATATTCAGTGGTGTAGTAGCACTGCCCACAGCAATGGAGTTGCTGTCTCCTTTGACCTGAACAGACTGTTGAGCTGGTTATTCAGACACCCTGAGCCCATTCTTCTTCTCTACAGGATTGCTTAGCTGTTATGGATGATTCCTTGCTAGGTGTTTTGGGATTAGGCTGGCACAATCATGTTCACCTTGTATAGTCATTTAGCAGCTGTCAGGTAGTACTGACTTTTAGGTAATTACGGACAACCTTGGATGAATTCCACCAAATGATGTTCATTGGACCTCCATTCTCACATAATCCATGTGGCATGCAAAAGAACTGAGTTACAAGTTTTCAAAACCCATTAGTCTATACACAGTCTGACACAAATGTATTTCTCTTTCAAAAAAAAAATAGAAACATAGTATTTTCTGGTCATTATGAGGAATAAATTTCATGTTTTGTGTTTTTGTGTAAAGAGAAAATTTAGCTCTATTTACTACGTTAAATGGAGAAACATGATGATAATGCAGGGTACAGACATTTTGGGTATCTCCACTTTTTCCTGTTTCATGTTAATCATGCACAAAATATAAATAACATCATTTTTACACAGCATGTGGTCACAACTGAACTGGTTTTTAGTCTTTCAGATAACGCTGCTACTGAAACTGGGACTTAAAGTGGGCAGTTTCAATAATGGAACTGTTGTTTCTTGAAAACCTGATTTAAGGAAATTAAGTTTGATTGCTAATGCCACCTCTTATTCGTTACATAAGGATTTATAAATTACTTAGAATCTGGAATCTAAATTGCAATTAAATCTGCCCACATCCTAATTAAGGATTACAGATGCATACTGGAGTATATCAGTATATTTCTGGGAGGGCACGGAGAGAGGAAAGCTAGAAATTATCCAGGTATTTAAACTTCTTTTTTTTTCTTTTTTTAATAAGAGAAAAGGTTTCTGTACCTATCAAAATTTATAATTTATTGCAAGAAAAAAATCATATCCAATCGACTTCTGCTATCAGTCCATTGTTGTTGGTGTAGAGAGACATTTGCTGCTAACAAAACCCCACAAGTAGGAAATAGATTTCTTCATGGAAACATATTTTTTAATGCAGAAAAATAGTTAACTGAGGAATAAAGGCTGTGATTCAGCAAAGTCCTTAGCATCATGGCTTATTTTGACATTATAGTTTCTAAGGCAGTGAATAGGATTTGACTCGGCTAAATTGCATATTGTTCACATGCAGTGTTTGCACTAATATTTCAGCATTTAAATTAGTTAAATGTATTTTGCATACACCTATATTTAAAGTTTCTGTCACAGTACTGCCACCTACCTTCACGTAAAGTTTGAAGTGTTTTACTTCAGTTTTTCTTAGAAAATTCTATATTTTTCACTTATGATGTTTGTAGTAAAATCACTGGACTTGGTCTTATTTTTTGGTTGGTTGGTTGGTTTGGGGTTTTGGTTTTTTTTTTGGGGGGGAGGACAGGGTTTTTGGTCAGGGAAGTTGAAATGAAGCAATTTCCTTAAAACAGGCTTTATTAAACTGATTGCATATTGGATCCATTTCAGTGGGCAATTGTAGTGGGTTTTGTCAATAGAAACAAATTCTAAATTGTCACCATGATAATGACAGCATGCTTAAAATTATATTGAAGATATTTGGCAGCTTCAGGACTATTTTTGAGATTATTTAATAAACTGATCAGTATGACCCATTGTATTTTCTGTTCCTGTTTACTGAGGCTGTATTTGTTGGTTTTTCTAATATACCATAGGTTTTTCATGCCAGGTGTTTTGAGAATGCTGGACAGTCAGTTGCCTTTACCTTGGCACGGCACCAAACCTAGATACATCCTTTTTTGTTATTGGCTTCATGATGATTGATTGGTGTGCCCCTTCCAGGAAAGTAATTGTCAAGCTTCTTGTTTTTCAAATTACTTTTCTAGACAAGGATAAACATAGTGCTGTTTCAAATGTGTCTTTCTAGAAACTGCAGAAACACTGATTTAGATACTGGTATGCTTTAGCATATCAGAGCCTTAGCCACCTCATTTAAAATTTGAAACATGAATCCAATTCATGTGATACTATCAAACTGAAAACAAATTAAATTTTAAGTTCAGGAAAAATGTGTTCTCTCTTCTCCCTACTTTCAATTGTTTTAGAGAATAATCACAAAGAGGGGAAAAAAAAAGATTTATACCTAAACTAAAAAAAGTTTATACCCAGAAGTTTATACCTATTTATGCCTAAACTAAAAAAGAAATACATAGTTTTTCTATGAACTTCCATGAAAAACACCTCACAAAGTTGTGGTGGTGCCAGACGTACAAATGAGACCCATTTCAGAGAGTTAAGCCTAATGTTGGGGAAAAGCTGACTGTGGAGACCAGACTTAAAGCTGAAAAGGTCACACTAGTGCATGGAGTGTAAAGTGAAGATCATATCCCCTGTTCAGAGACCTACTGTATGCACTTTCCACTAGTGAATATCAAAGAGTAATGTAAAGAAAGGCTCTCAGCACTTACTTTGCTTGGAGCCTGCCTTCCCTTTGTAGTACATGTCCTTTCTCTGGCCCTTTTTTTTTTCCTCTGTACTACCTGGCATAGAAGGGTACTTTCTTCACTGAGTTTTCAATTTAAAAAAAAATTAATTTGTGATGGTAAATTACTGTGCACTCACTGAGGTACAGCCATTTATATATTCCAACTGAAAATACAGTCCACTACATTTAACGGCAAAGTGCCATTAAAAGTCATTATTTGCAACCTATATGTGGAAAAACCTGCATACCTCTGTGTGTGTGGTGGCGATATATGCGCATATTAACAATTTATAAGTGGAAACAAAGGTGAAATATATGGTGTTCTCTGCTTACTACTGTTAGATTTGCTAACCTAGCATTATATATTTGTCATTAGTAATTTTTAAAGGGAATGCTATGATCTTTTTATCATAACTTCCCTAATTAATTCTCTTTATAATTCAAATGTAAATACTTTGTGAGGCAAGATTGTGCAATCTTTTCAGCAATCAATAGTGATAAATACAAGAAAAATGTGGCTTGTAGAAAGGAATTGGAGATTTCAGTAGACCTGACATAAGTTTTGACCCCTATGGCTGCGTACTTGAAACTGTGGTGAATTGAAACAGCAGTGGGTTTACAAATACTTTCACTGTGGTACAGCACCAGGAAATTTTGCATTTTTACCATGTTAGTGTGCCTCTGCTGCAAAGTCCGAGCTCTACTGATAGAGTCACATTTAGAATCAAAAGTAAATATTGTTAAATATGGGTGGGCTGTTTTCTGTCTAACTTTGTGGTTGAAAAATCAAGGGGCTGAGTGACTTGGATCATGCATTTTAATTAAAGAGCTGAGGGATTTCTTGCCACTTAAACAGAAAATCAGAATATCTTTGGGGTTTTGTTCTTTAGAAGTGTATATGCGTGTTACCTGAAACTTTGATTACCTCATTCCTTTGTAGTCATGAGACACAGACAACCTGTTGGGATCATCCGAAAATGACTGATCTCTTCCAGTCCTTAGGTGAGTGAATTTCTTAAAATAAACCATTATGTGATGTTCATTCCGTGAGTAAAAGCTGCTTTGATTGCTGACCACATCCCAGTTGTGTGTTACAGAGCATTACCCACCTTGCAATGAGAAGCATTTTGCATAAAAATTCCAGCCTTGCTCG
>JBCJKH010057251.1:6977-20084 GCA_039877255.1 Loriculus beryllinus | reverse complement strand
GAACGTCTGTGATGAATCCATCCAGCTCCTTAGGGACAGCAGTACTTGAACAGGCAACACATGAGGCTCATAATCTACTGTCAGAAATAAACTCTGGCCAGCCAGGAGGGTTAAAGTGCCCTGGCCTGACAAGTCTACTTTTTCTCTTCTAAGTTGGTAGGATTTGAAAATTATCCTACTTTGTAGAGAATGCTGGTATCTTAATATCTCTTTTATTTGTAAAATTGCTTAATTTGTAAGGTAATTTTCATACAGGCAGATTCTTGATTACATGCTTGTTTGTGGTAGTTGAATTCCGTTGGAGACAAATAGGAGGAGATCTTTAATATCAGGAGATGTGTATTTCTGAAGATCTATGAGTGAGGAGGTGCTTGTTGATTTTGTTTTGCTTTGGTTTTAGAGATGAAATTGAGACTGCCACAGGAGTACTGTTTTTCTTCAGTGCTGAAATGAAACAGGTGTTTGCTCTAATTGCATGTGTGTCGAACGATGGTACCCAGAACTGACAAGCGAACCTCTGAGTATATTGCAGCCTCTGGCTAATTGTCTGGAATTCCCCTTCAGTTTGTTCAGCACACCTCTGTTCTTCTAAATTATTATGTTGTTACAACTCCATTTCCATCTTGGGGAAAGAAAAAAAAAGAAACGAACCAAACAACCCTCATCCACAGCACATTAGCTGATTCATATTATGTTATCCAGAACCAATGAATGTAGTTGAGCCAAGACTGGCCGTTGGGTTCTTTAAAATTGTTTCCTCTCTCGTACTAACTAATTTTCAGAGAAACTTGAATCTCTGAAAAGGCAAGTCTCCAGATAAAATCCTCTGTAAAGTTCAGGGCATGCTCTTAAAAGCAAGCAGAAATCAATCCTTTCATTTGAGTGTGCTAGTATTATCTCTCACAGTACAGTGTTCTTTTGTATGTGCACAGGCATCTGTTTTTATATACTTCTATTGTGCTTGGTAATATCAAGAGAAGATATTCCCCAGGAATCTGTTCAGGAATTTAATTGAAAATATTGTGGTAAACAAAAGAGATTCTGTCAAAATACTACTGCAGTACTGGCCATGGTAAATATCTTATTTAAATGAAATCCTTGGCAATGCTGATCTATCCTTTTGATAGGCTTAACTATTTATACAATTCTACTAAGACTTTAGATGGAGAGATGGGACAAAATGTGGATCTGTGTGTTGCCTTAGCCTATGTGAATGTAGTGGGTTTTGGCTTGTGTATATGTTCTGAGGTGACTGATGTCTTTTTCCATTCTGCATTTTTCCCTTCTATGATAAACAGTTTAGGCCTCAATAACCCTGAAGTAATGCACTGTAAATTCTATGGTTGAGATTGATGCAGACTGAAGTGTGTGACTTCATTAGGTCATTAGAGCAAGGAATCCTAATAGGTAATGGAATACAAAGCCTAATGCAGGAAATACTTCCCTATAGGATATTCCTTACACAATGTGAGGCTATCAATTGTTAAAAGTCCTAACTTTAGAGTGTTTTTCAGCAGCAGGTACTTACAGGATTGATTGTTATAAGAGAGTTGAATTAAAACACTGGCAACACCTGGAATATTCTGCTTAAAGCCTCTTGGTGTTCAGTAATGTCACGGTGTATGAATACTTTTCTCCCTTGCAGAATCTTTGTCACTGGACCTGTTTAAGTGAGGAACAATCACAATTTTTTAGCCCTGACGCACTGTGTGCAGTTAGGTCTCCACTTTACAAGTTTGAGAAACAGGACTTGCTGTAACTTCTTTTTTAATAGTTTTGCGTGACTACTTTTTTGTGACTGTAGAGAATGGTGTAAGGATGGCTAATCAGAGAGGTGAACCAAAAAAAGTGTAATGAAAAAAAAGCAGCTGCAGTTGTCCTAGCTCAGTCTGTCTAACTAGCATCTTCCATTGTAATTTCTCCTTTAGTTTTGGAAGTCCGCCTCTTCCTTTTTCTACGTATTGTTTTCTTGTCATGCATTTCAGACTCCCTGACCTCTTCATTGTTTCAGGTTCACCTATCTCATTTGTCTAAGGTCCATTCACATATGGTAGAAACTCCTAGGATCCTGGAGTTGTCAGGGTTTTTTTTGAAAGTTTCTATGACTTGGGAATGGAACATCCACACATTCTAAAACTTCTCTGGGTAGTTGGAAGAGATTGCTAGGAGAAGTGCTGTCCAAATGTGGCGCTGGTGTGGCATTGTCATTTGATTACAAATGATCCAGGGAGGGAAGGACTAAGTGGACTTGGAAATGCTGCCATTGGTTTATCTGCAAGTTGAATCATGTTGAATGGTCATCACTGGCAAAATTATATAGAAACAGGTATTTTATGCCCTATTCAGTAACTGTTATCACTAAATAGTGACTCTTTGCTGTAATTAACTTGAGATTCTGAGCCTTACCAAAGTTTGCTAGTCTTCTTGTAAAAATTATAAATAAGTTTATTATGAGCATCACTAGGACACAGCAGAGCTTTGATGTTATTTGATATAAAGAAAAAAGTCAAACCACACTATACTCTGTGCTTCTACTTCAATTAATAATCACTTTCCTTTTCTGTACAAGATTAATGCAGTGATTGCAGTTATTATAGATGCCATAATATTATAACTGATTTATTCAGAGGCTTTATGGCAGAAGTGTGTATGTGTGTGGGTGCAGACAGAAGTTTCATCTGGCTTTATGGCTTATAAAGCTGTTAAAAAAATTTAAAGATCTCCCACAGGCTGAGGCTGGAAGGCACTTGTGGATGTTACCCTGTTCAACCCACTGCTCACGCAGGGTCACCTGCAGCGGGTTGCTCAGGGCTGTGTTCAGTCAGGATTTGAGAATCTGCATGCTTGGAGAGTTCACAATCTCTCTGGGCAACCTGTGCCGGTGTTTGAACATTGAAGAACTTCATCTGGTTGCTCTCGATAAATTGGGGTGGGGTGGTGGGAAGTAATGAAGGACTTTTGGGAAGATTTGGAGATGTCTGTTATGTAAGAGGGGCAAAAATTCTGCATGTTAACAAAATATAAGTGTTCCATAGTGTTAACTGGTCATCAGTAGGTGTTAGCAGAGGAGTATTTGTGAACTGGCAGCCCTGTACTGCTGCTTCTACTGTTCTGGATTTTTCTTTCAAACTCCCATTGTATTTGTTTTTTCTTCCAGACACAGATTAAATACCTGGTTAGTTGGGAAATAAGGCTGCTGTTTAGCTGTCAGCCATTTGAAAAGAAGAAAGGCAGCCTTCTAGAAAATGCTTTCTGGGATCCTTATGTTTTTGTTTGTTTTGGTATATTTTTTTTTTTTTTTTTTTACCTTTTAAACAGAAGACATGGAAATGTGACTGTATTTTACTGAAGTTTCTCTGTTCTCTTTTTTTCCAGGTCTGCTATTTATGTTATGTGTATCCCAGTTATGAGGGTTTTTTTGTGATTTCTGAGCTTGGTGCTGTCAGCCTCATGTGAGCAAACTAAAGAGAAAACCAAGCTGAGTTTTGGAAAACAAAATGCCACGGAAAAGGAAAACTGGTGGGAGCCCTTCTCTGAAGAATGGCAATTACGACAGAACTGTTGCTGTATCCCAAGGGGACCCGAGCTTTTCACTGTCACAAGCAGTGCATAGTGTCAATAAGGAAAAGCTCCTGAACCGCATGTCAGAGATGTTTTCTGACCTAGATCCTACTGTGGTTTATATGGTTCTGTCTGAATGTGATTTTAAAGGTAAATAATATGCAGTTGTCATTACAGTTTTGTTGCATGTGCAGACACCTCTTAAGTAGAGCGACTCCAGAAAAGTTGGTGTAGGTGTTGCAAGCATATTTGTGAGTTTAGCTTTTAATGAGCAGGTGAGTCATAATATTTTGAAATGTTATAGCTTCTTCCTTGCAGGATTCTCCCAAGTTTGACAACGTTTCTGTGAGGCTGGTAACTTGCTGTGCAGTTTGCTCCATATAAATGGAGGTGCAGTTTAGAGTGGTTTGTTCTGTGACACAGAGCACACAGTCACAGGCTTGTGAGGAGAGTCTTCTTTTTTTTTTTTTCCCATTTAGTTTCTGTGCCATACCTGGTAGGTGCACAAACTGCCCTCTGCAAGAGGTGTATTTTGTGTCCTAGACCACATTTTTTTAACACAATGGCACACTGTATGTGGTCCAGGCAGCATTTGCTTTTCCTTAAATACTGGAATTGAGCTTTTGTTTCACTTTCTGTTTTGCACTGTCATCTTGTCATCTCCACTGAGGATTAGTTTTTGCAGGATAAATTCTGTTTGTCATGTTGAATTCTCTGCAGCCTAGCTTGGACTGTGTTTCTTCCTCTGTGTTCTGCCAAACTACATACCCATCTCTTCGTGTCTGCCTAGTAATTCCCATGCTTGCGTGGTTTTGAAATTCTTCTGTGTGCAAGCTCATTAGCACATAATAAAAGTAATGGATAAGATGCAGGAGGAGTTACTCGAAAGTGGAGTAAGTCATATATGGAGCATTTTAATCTATCTGTATTCATGTTATTTGATGTGATTAGCTGAGTTTTATCTAGGAGTATTTTGCAAAGAAGGCAGGGATTGTTATTTTGTACATGTATGAAAGCTGGGTAGCTATTAAAAGGACTACTTTTATTGCCATTTTTACTTTACCTAAATTGCACAGAGTTTGTATCTTAGTAGCGCTCACACATTTGTTGCTATGATTGTTGTTTCTTTTAGAATTAAAATTGCTGCAATTACTGAATCATGCTTTGAACTCTTAATAAGATTTACCTTTATCAAAATAACAAATTTATCTAGAGGCTTATTGGAGAATTCAGTAAACACACTGAGTTCATTATTGTGTTATACTATTAACAGTAGTTTTAAAATGGAAAGATTAGCATCTTTTCGTATGAGTAATAATAAGTTTCATACAGTAGCGAAGGTGGAAGGACAAGGAAGATTTTGTTTAACGTGTGCAGAAAGTGTTGGAATTAGACTTCACTACACTGTCTTTCAGGAAAACAGGAGCTTAGCTTTGGGGCCCAGGTGATACTTGTGCCACGTTTTGGATCTTATTCATGTTGATCACGGGCAACCTGTACTCCATTTGGTGGTTTTACAGAGAATTAATGCAGATACTGGGTTTTTTTCATGCTGTGTTAGATATGACATTTCTCATTGGTCCTGGCCATAATAAATGTATTTTGCATGCTTGTATCTCTTTTGTCCTCAGAAGTGTTTTTCAGTTCATTTTGCACTGTTTAGCCTATATAACGTAGGTTAAAAGTAAGTACTCATTTAAACATGCAGTTCTGATATTTTTTCCAGTTAAACTGAATAATTTTTAGACATTCTTTCTTTAGTAATTTATATGCTTATTAGGTTAGTATTTGGCAGTATGTCGGTATTAAGTTCTGTCTTTAGTGAGAAACAGACGAAGGGAGTTGCAGAAGGTGTGTTAAAAGATGAATTGGTGAACTGTTTTTTTAATTGTCTCTTTAGTTGTGATAAATACTCCTTGTAGTTAAAAAAACTGCATTCACATCAACTTATGTTTGTTCCGGTGACCATGCTTTATTCTCTTTACCTTATCCAACAGTAGAGAACGCTATGGATTATCTGCTAGAGCTGTCCACTCATGCTGAAGGAGTAGGATCTTCAAAAACCGTGGGTTTTGATACAGTAGCACCATCGCTAGCTTTTGTTAATCAGCAAAGATCTGTTGCAAATGAAAGAAGGTGGGAAAGTACTGCAGAACAGAGTAATTCTGAAGAAGGGATGGAAGAGGTCCTATCAAGTGATGTGCAGCTCACTGAAGAACTGGATTCCTTAATAGAAAATTCCTTTCAGAGATACAGCTTGAATGATGAATTGCCCAATTCTGCAAATGACCAAATAGTGCATAAGCGTTCTGTGGAACACGATGGCTTTAATGAATTTCCTGAGTGGGAAAAATCTTTTTCAGGTTGCAGTCTTCTACTTTTTCCACAGCAAACAGGGACAAATAATGAGGTTTTAGAAAACTTCTGCTGTTCTCCGCCACCAGTGAGTCAGCTCAGTGTCCCTACGGGCTCACCGGCTGCATCTGACACTTCGACACAAATACAGGAAGATTCTAATTTGTTAGAAATACATACTCAGTATGATGTGGCTTCAGAAGTCTATAAACAACCCAATGGAGAAATACCTTGTGGAAATTCTGATCAGACACAAGATACTGTTTTGGATCAGAAGAGTGTGACTGCTGCTTCTGGTGAGTCCTCTCAGAGACCTCTGGAACTTGAAGTAGCTGTCACTGGAAATCCTAATTCAAGATGCCTGGAACAGCACAAAGAGGTAGTGACTGCCTTTAACAGCCACCAGAGTACCTCTTTTCCAGAGGTATATGTCTCTCTTGAAACATCTCTGTTAAAAACACCAGAACCTGTAGATTTGCAGCAAACTCAGCAGGGTTATAACTTAAGCTTTTCCTCACTGTCATGTCAACCTCAACAACACTGGAATCTCATGGCTCCTGTGTTTTATCCATCCAGTGGAAGTCACAGCTTTGTAACTCCTGTGGCTGTCAGTCCAGGGCAGTGGAGACCTGTTTCAGATTATAGGACTTCAGAAAAAGAACATTATTTTTCCTCTCCGCTGGTTTCAAATGCCTGGGATAGCAGCCCTTCTCTGAAGCTACAGGAAAATCAAGATAGAAAGTCCAAATTGAACCTCTTGCAAGCACAGCAGTCACCTGTTTGTCACATGATGAGAAAAAGGATGCACCTTATAGGTCAAGTACTTGTTCTTCTCAGAGGTGTTCCAGGATCAGGAAAATCATATTTGGCAAGGTAGACCTTCTATATTGTGAACTTCTAATAGGAATTGTTTAATTGTGAACAGGATTTAGTGCAGGCAGAGACAGTTTTGTGACATTTGTAAATAGTTATGCTTATACCCTCATCTCCAGCTCCATGGTACATGCAGCATGATGAGTAATAATAATTGTGGAGAACTGAGTTGCTCGCAGCTCCTTGACTGCTGAAGGAAATTGAAATAGGAAGGGTTAGCTTTAACTGCTGTCACTGGCCAAAGGAGTTTGCGTCAACAGAGGATCACTGCAGTAGTATTAGGTCTGCTGTGTTCTTCTAGTCCCTGCTCATTTCAGGTGTTTCCTTCCAATAATATGAATGAAAATATGCCAACTCTTTATAGGCAGAAATTCCCTTTCCAGTGTTGGAATTCTTTTGTGTAAATAGTATGTGTGGAGCTTCATGAGTTGAATTCTCAATTTCTTTTCTAATGCTCCAAAAGCCTAGCTTGAGCTTCAACTCCTCTGGCTGGCACCTGAAATGCTGGGTGCAATTAACACTGTGTGTCTATTTGTCAGTGTGAAAGTATGTCACCAGATGTAGATGGAAAAATACCTCCTTTGTTGTTTTGAAATGCGATTTGCAGGGAATCTCTGTCAGCTCTTTTTTGCCTAGATATCCCCAGCCTTTGGAAAAGAAAGGCAATTATTATATATCATCTTTGGCTGGAGGATATTCCTCCCCCCCGTCCCCCCCGTCCCCCCCCTTTGCTGCTTCCATTCCAAATAACTGGGTTAGTGAAAGATACTAAATACATGTATGTATGGTAGAAGATAACATGCCTGGGGAGGAGAAGCAGGAAAAGCTATTTACTTCTTGATCTTTTACAGGACTTTGCTTGAGGATAACCCAGGTGGAGTCATTCTTAGTACTGATGATTATTTTAATAAGCATGGACAATACCAATTTGATCCCAATTGCTTAGGGGAAGCACATGACTGGAACAGGAAACGAGGTGAGAAATAAGGGATTAGCTTGCTCCTTTACAGTTCAATGCTTGTGTGCTGTTTTAGAAGCTGGCCTGTCTTGTAATGCCTGTCTCACAGGTCAAGCATTTATGCCATCATAGAAGTATTTTTTAATATGTGTGTGGAAAAAGAATATGAGCACAAACTCAGAAGTCATCTGTCCATTTCGAAATTAAAAATGCCAGTATCTGTGTCAAAAGATTGTTTTGCTTCAGATTTCATCATGGTTGTGTCCTGTTTCTGGAGTGCTAATCTGTACCATCTCCCAGCAATACTTCTTCTGAGATGAGCCATTATACACACGTATGCAATAAGTAATGACGATGTAGATATAAATAACATTTACACAGATAATTTCCTGCTCTTGATTATTTTTTTTCTCTTAAGCACTAAATCAGTGGCAAATTTAAAACAAAATTATAAGAGCAAGACAGAAGAAATAATCTTTTTGTTTCCTTTCCGTAATTGGTGTATTTTTTTTATATTGGCTCCCACTAAGTGTACCACAGAACAGTGTTTTTAAGCTTCTATTTGCTAAATCTGAACCATGATTAGTATTCTACTATCAAATTTCTGACCAGTGGAGAAATGGGTTAGTAAGAAATGTATGATTCAGTGATAACTTCAGTTGTTCAGACATACTGTAACATAGCTATATCTCAAAGCTACTGATTCTAAACATCTCATTGCTGTGTATTTAAACTTCAGTAACTCTTTTGCTTTTTCATATTTTATATAGTTTTACAGAGTGGACTATTCTTAAGACTGCTATAAAGTCAAGGATTTTGTATGCAACAAAGAAGTCCACTTTAAGGTGATCATGTAGGTTTTTTAGTTGAATTTACTGATTGATTAGTCATCTTGGTGCATTTTACATCTGCATTCTCATTCCTTGATTATCATACATATATTAATTCAGAAGAATAAAGCTGTATCAGTAGCTTTACATGTGAGGGGGGTATTTCTAAAAAAAAAATTTAAAAAATAAAAAGGGCCTTGAAACAGATCAAGCTGTGACAAAAGTTCTTTACACTGTGGTTAATCATTATGGATTATCTGCTTTATAAAATACAATAAATTTAGAGCATTAGTGTAAATGATATATGCCCACCCTTTTATAGTGAAATTAACTACATTGTGTTCTTTTGTGCATATGTGTCTTTCAGCCAAAGAAGCATTTGAAATGAGAATCTCTCCCATAATAATAGACAACACAAACATACAAGCATGGGAGATGAAGCCTTATGTTATTTTGGTTAGTATTACAGTTTGATCAATGTGAAAAGGGATTATTGACCAACATGGCAACAACATATGTTTTAGAACGAGATTGTCTTTCTCAGTCTAGCTGTTGCTCCACAAGGAAGTCTGGAGTCAAAAAAAAGTGTTACATGGACTCATATTACCCAGTGTTGTATTCTGTGCGTGTCTGAGTATTGACGTAGCCTAGTTTCCAAGTGACAAAACCAAGTGCTTTGTCGTTGGGGTCAAAAATAAACATTGTTGTGGAAATTGAATTCTGTTCCTCTTTTATATGATCAGTGAAATTATGAGCTACTTTTAAAATATGATCAGCACTAATTAATGAATGGTGTTTGATGCCCCATGAAACTTGAAAACGCAGTCTTAGTTTCATCCCAAGTATGACATAGAGGCAGATTTCTGCCACCATGGTACCTAAACGCATTAGGGAGTTTAGTATGTAGAACTGCCAGGTTTTGAGCAGATACTGTGTGTATGCTGCATGTGGTAATGGATTATCTTTGATAATACAGTGCAACTTCACACAAATAATTTTATTAATAGAATTTTTATTTTATTATCCTTGCATTTATTAGCAATTGTCAGATTAATAGTTCTGTCATAAATTAAGTCCTTGATTTTGCTGTATACTGAAATAAAGATATAACAAAAGTTCTTCCAGGAGGTGCAGGGTTTGGTGAGGTAACAAGATTTATTTCTGAAAACAGTAACAGAGAGAAGTGGCACAGTACTCTCAGTGTTTCTTCTGATTAGACTTTGGACATGTTTTCTGTCATGACGAGACTAGACCGTGTAAGGACCGTTTATGTGCAATCCACTCAGGTTTCCCATATGGCAGAATGCTGTCCACAGTAACTATTAATGTAACTGAATTGCTTGTTTTAGAACTGCCTTGCATCTGGTCAGCTCTGAATGTAAGCAGAGAGCTTACACATCTCTCTTGGAGATGTGCACACTATCCCTGGAAAGAGGAGAAGTTCTGCAGTCTTGACTCAGAGGAGGTAGAACATTCAAAGGGGTGATATAAAATGATGATTTTGTTTGTTTGTTTTTGTGATCATGGCACACAGTTTTACAGTAAGAGAAGCAAATACATATTTTTAAAAATCTCTGTTTATATAGCAGAAGTGCAACACTGAACAGAAGTGTGTTATTCCAAATGTTTAGTTGGTTTTGAAAAGCACAATAAACAGCTTTAAAGAAGCAGGCTATACGTGTTGTGTGCTTGTTCACAGGAATAAGAAATGGATGATGCGGCTTGTTCCGTTTTTTATCTGTTTTATTCAGGCTCAGCAGTTCAAATATGAAGTCGTGTTCCGAGAACCAGGCACATGGTGGAAGTTTAAACCCAAAGAACTTGAAAGGTAAGATTATAAAGGAGAATTTCGTTTGGATTGTATATCTTTCACAGACTATGATTTTTAAAAAGGTACCACTTAGTGCAGTGGCTGGTGAAGTAGTCAAGATTTTTGTGGTGTTAAGTGTCTTTTTAATAATTATTTTTTTCCACAATATTAACTTTTGTGGTATTTTATATGCATTATGAGATTTTTCTCACTGTCACTTTAATTGTATACAAAAGCAATAGATATTATGTAATGTTTTCATGATTGTAATTCTTTTGCATTTAAGGTACAGTGACTGTTCCTTTGGGTTCCTGAGGTTATAAAAATGGTGTCGGGTTGAGACTGGTTTTGCATCTAGCTGGTCTGTTGACTTACTTGAAATGTTTCTGCTGTCCCTGAGTTTAAAGCAGTCAGTACCTCATGAGAGGGACAGACACCTGTGCATCATCATTATTGTTTACCTCGTCTTTAGCAGGACCTTCTACACAGTTATAGAGCCATTACTTAGAGCCAGAATAGGCAAGATGTGAACCCTGTGTAAATGAATAATACGTACCTAGAAAATTGGCTGGATGCCAGGCTCAAGGGGTCTGTAGTCCAAGAGGAGGCTGATGTACCTCTAGGACGAATGCTAGGGTGGCCACGATTTAATCTCCTATTTATGACTTGGATACTGGAACATAGTGCACTCTCAGCAGACTGGCAGGTGATACTGAATTGAGCAACAATACTTTGTTCAGCCTTAAGAAGAGAACATTAAGGAAGAGCCATGTTGTTGTCTTCAGCTATCTTTTGAGGGGTCACAGAGGATGCTAAAAAGATCTCTTCTGAGAATTGTGCAGGGATAAGGCAAACCAAACATAACTAAGGTGGAACTTTGGAAATTTTTATTACATAAAGTAAGTGGGTGTTTGGTTTTTCTTTGATTGTTTTGTTTTGTTTTTTCTTTTGAGGGTGGTCACACACTGAAAGAGTTTGCCCAGAGAGTTTGGAGACTTTCAGTCATTGAAGATATTCAGAATTTGACGAGACAAAGCCCTGGGCAACCTAATCTAGCTGTACCTCCTCTGAGTTGGAGGTTGGACTGTGTGACCACCAGGGGTCCCTTTCAGCATAAGTTGTTTTGTGATTTCCTAGTATCTGTTGTCATCTGAATTTGGATGCCTAGCTTTAGGTTAGCCACTTTTCAACTGTGGTAAGGGAGATTATTTTCTCTCCTAAAATGGAACTTAAACATTTTCTCCTGTACCTTCAATTTCTGCTTTGTCATCCTTTGCAGGGTTCACTTTTTCTAGGTGGAACTGCTGCAGAGCATATTCCTAGTTGGTGTTCAACAGAGTCATTGAAAATCTCCAGCCAATGTGTGTCCAAAATAATAAGTGAATAGGTTTTTCCTCCTGGCTCAAGGAGTTCTTAGCAAAACCAAAGAAGGAAGAGTTAATTCAGAAATCTTCCATACCCAGTCTGATATCCTGCATCAGTCAGGATCTGATATGGTGTGTTTCTGATACTGGTTTGAAGAAGATGCATTATTGGTACAGTTTTAAGTTTTAGTATTAAGCAAATCATCCAGTTGCACAACAGGGCCACCAGGACGGGTGGAGAAGTGGAGCAGCAGTTTGAGTCACACCCTATGTGGAGTACCTTAGTGCACTGATATAGAAAGAACTGCTGTTTCACAGCTTTTGCTCTGTCCCCTTGAAATCTCTGCTTAGTTTTGCTATAAACTTATGATGAAATTATTGTTGAATTATTCCCTTCTCCCATTGTAATACACAAATCTGAAATGTTTCTTTTTTTTTTTTTTTTTTTTGTATGCATAGGCGAAACGTTCATGGTGTCTCTAAAGAAAAGATCAAAAGAATGTTGGAGCGATATGAACACTGCCTTACTGTTAGTTCAGTATTGGATTCTTCAGTCCCAGACAAAGCAGAGGCTGCTGGTTGGAGTGAAGATCCTTGTCAGGAGGAAAGTCATAGGTTAGATTCTTATACTAGTTTTGTAGTCCTGCATAAAAGGATAAAAATTCAAACTTCGTAGCAGTGGAAGCTGGATAATGCTGTTGAACAGTTAAATAATAAAAAGAAATGCACTGTGTAGTTTTCTTAATTTATAAGAATTTGAGGAATTCTAGAAATGAGCAGTCAAGGGACTTAGGCAACTTTCCACTGCTTTTTGAAAACCTCTCCATATGACTGTGTGTTTGATTGACTTTCTCTTATCAGAAACATGCTATAGGATGTATGTTGTAGATAAAAACCACTTAAAATCTCTAAAATGCTTTTCAGAATAATGTAGTCCCAAATTACAATTTCTGAGGCTGTGTGTTGTTATTAGTTGATATTTTTGTGGTAGAATGTGAATTCTTTGTTCAGTAGAAACAAGTTATCTTACTTGCTTTTGTGTCTATTTAATTCAGACTTGTCTAGATTTATGTCGGTTGTATGCACGACTGTGGCTAATCTGAATAATGGTATATATGCCTTATAATAATGCATAGGGAATCAGATTATTTGTAGTTATTATTTCATTTGGGTTTTGCATGCTTAATGTATTTGAAACCGGTGGAACTGTGCTCTGCCATCCCTGAGAGAAGCAGGCCAGCCACCCAAAGCAAAAGAAATTAAGGATCCTCTGCCCTCTTGACACCAGGCAGATGGAGGGGACCTCGGACACAGAGGAGGTTGGAAACAGGTTACTCCTCAGAGTAGACAGTGTAT
>JBCJKH010057250.1:33785-48077 GCA_039877255.1 Loriculus beryllinus | reverse complement strand
ACAGACATGCGGTTCCAGTTCAGCAAAGCCTGTAAGTGATGCTTTCATCTCTCTTGCTGCTGAGCACAAGGGGACTTTGTAATGAGGTAGCAGGAAAGAAGGTGTAGAGTCAGATATTAGACCTGCTGAAAATTGAGGAATTGGATGGATCAAAGGGACTGAAGATGCCCAAGGGACACAGTCACAGCTGACTGGCTTCAGTGGAGACCAACCAGCTGTGGCTCGTATGCCAGCTCCAGCATCTTCCAGGGTTTACATCTGGGTAAGCACTTAGTGATTCTCAAAAGGAGATGAGAGCAAGTAACACGTCGCTGCTCTCTAAGTTATAATATTGAAGCATACCTGAATTGGCTAACAAATGAGAACCTCAAAAGCATTTTGGAAAGTGCTGTTGATTCTTGGTCTTGATGGCAATGATAGCAACAGAATCTGAGCAATTAATCAAACACACTGAAGTGAGATACTATTAGCAAAGTGCAGTTGTGTTGTGTCAAGATTTATGTATGGTACAGAAAAAACAAGAGAGAGAAAGAGAGAGTATAGCAAGGCAGATGAACTGTCAGACCTAAAATGTGTTGTCATTGTGGAAGCAGCTGAAAAAAGTCAGTAGAAGACAATTGACTTCAGATAAATTGTCAAAAGCATGTCAGCACTTGAGGTTAAGAGAAAGGTCTCTTGACAATGGAAACATGTCGTTTGCCTCGATAAAAGTCTGTTAAGATTATTAATAATGCATTGATAGGAGGTTTATAAAGCAGCTTTGAAAATAAGTGATGAAAGTAAAATGACAAAGAGCAGCTCTGCCAGAGGTTCTGTAGCAAAATGACCTCTGATAGGGAGAAAAAATGGAAAGCAAGGAAAGGAAATAGATTTTTCTTGATTTCTACCTTTTTATGATCACAAAATGCTTTGATATGGGACGCAACAGAAATGTCTTATAAATGTGTAATTACTAAAACAAAGTAACCACTATGAAAGTTGAGGTATACAAATGACTACTCTGGTAAATATAGTGCTCGTAGGTCTGAAGATTCATTTTGCAGTCTTTGCTCATAGTGGTGGCTGTTTATTCATGTGAATTGTCAATTTGCTTATTTCCATGTCCTATGAAAAGAGTGAGAAGAAAACTGAGTTTTACAATGTTTTCATTCAGTCAGCCCCGGGGTGCTGCAATGCAGTACAGGGATCCAGGAGCAGCATACAGAAATCCTAGGTGACTGAGGTTTGTGAGATTGTGGATATGCATCAAATCAGAGACTCTGTAACTCTTCAGAAACCAGTTTTGGGAAGATGCCCTTCATGGCATTCACTGCTTCTCCCAAGCAGCGCTGAAAGCAGGATTTGATGTTAAAATGGTCCAGACAGTTGTGTGGGTGCTGTGAATACACTGGGTTGGTGGAGGAAGAGTTGAAACAACTATTCTGCTTTGAAAAGAATGATGGAAAGGGTATAAGTACTCTTATACCAGTGCCTGAGCTTCCACAGCAGCAAGGAAACTCCTTATTGACAGGTTCTTTTTATGGCTTCCTCTGTAATACAGAGATGGGATGCTAACCTGAGCACACTGTCTGTGTCCATCAACGTGCTGATCCTGATAGCCACATTTGGTTGGGTTTAAATTCCTTGAAGCTAATAAAGTGGGATATTGAGTTTGCTTCGCATCCATTTGAAGATCTGCGTGCAGAGTGAAATATGATGGTCGAAGGACTTTATCTTGGTATGATTTATTTAACTCATGAAAAATGTAAGGAGATTGAATTATATTGGCACTATATATCATATTGCCGGGTGAAAAATTAAGATAGATTAGTGGAATTTAAGTGACTAGTTTCCCACTTAACTTGCATTATGATTAGCCCAGCAGTGTGCTCTGCCATGAACATGAACAAGGAAGCAGCAGGCAGGTTGCTCAGGCGCTTTAGGAACTCCAGACTAACTAGAGTTCCTAAAGCTCCCAACTAAGCAAAATATGCAGAGGTGTGTGGCTGTTACAGAGTCAGGACTTGTCTGTATTTGATGATATCAGACTGGATAGAGTGGCAGGAAAAATTAAGAGTGAGGGTTTCCAGTAGGGAGAAGAGCGTTTGGGAAACTTGAAGGGTTTTGTTCAAGCCTGAGGAACAAAGGTGAGACAAACTTCAGGACAAGAGGAAACTTAAAGAGTGTTCTCTGAAATACTGTCATCTGTCAGTAACAGCAGAAGGGCAGAGACAATTCCAGCAATCAGCAAGAGAGGAAGAATTCTTGAGAAACCATAGAGAACCCTGTTCCTGCAAAGGTTTTCTGCTTATAAATAAAAGTCAGGGAAGAAAAATGAGATAATTAACAGACATTGTATTTAAGGTTATTTTCTAATCCTAATTTTCAGCTCTATAATTTTATTCTTTTTCTAAACACTTTCATGTCCATGTCCTAAAGGGCAATATGCTTGAATTAAGGTAATTTGAATCTGTATTATTTGGATTCTGGGTTCTTTTAACCAATGTTTTCTTACTCAATTTTTCATGAAACACATTTTCATTCCCAATTCAAGTCTTCAATTTGTAATTAAATAGTATAGTCCATCAGCTTTACAATACCTAATTTTGACCTCACCCCTTTTGCCATGTTTGACTCAGTGGATGCAATTTCAGGTTTCTATGCACGGTAAAGCGATGACAGACTGGTGTAGCTCCCATTTAAACATGTTTGGATGGTGCTGTGCTTTGTCTCTCTGGGCTTTTCACCTGGTGCTTGCAACATGCTCACACTGCAGAGCATCAAGGCCAGGTTTTAAAGGAGTTCTTGAAAACGTCACATAAGATGCAACTGCACGAATTACCAATTCAAAGGTTACGGATAGAAAAGAGTGGTCCAAGGGAAAACTACATCATGTTTGAAATCTAGACTAAGTGGCTTAAGAGGGCAAAATTTAATTAAATGCCTGGAGCCAGCCTGAGCTGTCAGGAATAAATCTAAATTAAATATGATTACAAAGTGATCTAATAGAATGAGATAAGTTATAAATAAATTAGACCTAGCTCACGCAGCAAACAAATCAACAGAAAGTCCTTGGGTGTAGATCAGCCCTGGTACATTTTTATGACATGGATCAAAACAGGATGAGAATTCCTGACTGTGCAGCAGAAAGGAACCTATAAACATGATAGACAAATCTGCCAACAAAAGTTGAGTCTGTGCAGGGTGGAGATGAATCGTGCAGAGGTTTCTCTATGACATTGCTGAGTGATTATAAAGTATTGCAAAAAGGCTGGGTTGCTGCTCTGGTTCTTGTAATAGTAGAAAAGGTGGTAGATTTAAAAGGAGATGGTACAGATATTCGGTGTCCTCCCATAGCACACCTAATGGTTTTACCTTATTTTCTGCCAGGGACACATGGCTTGTGACCACAGAGATAAACTGGGAGAAGTAGTCTACTAAATTGGAATACCCTTTGTGATTAAGCCAGGTCATAATTAGCAGAGTAATCCAAGGATTTGATCACTGATAAAACCATTTTACAGCATGTTTGTGTGTTACGAGAGGCAAACTGTAATTAACTTGTAGCTGTTGCTTGAGTAGAGCCAATAAATAAATTAAGATGAGGTTGGCTGCTTAGCAAATTGTATCAGCAGAAAGACAAACCGAATCAAAAGACACCTCTTTGATGACAAACATCAGTGTTATTACACCTGGCAAGAGCTCATTCTTCCCCAATTAAAACAGCCTCAAAGAGGATTCCAAGTCTCCTGTTATAAAAGAAATAAGCTTGGGAAAAGGGAATATTTGTACACAAAAAAGTACATCAATTCTTGTTTTTTGACATATTTGCCTTTGAATACTTTTGTGGTGTTTATTATTTCTTTTAGCACAGTGACACACGGTGTGTTTCGGGCAGAGAAGCATGTAGAGAACAGACCCACAGGAAAAAGTGCCAGTGAAATCAAATGTTTGAAATCTGGCTCTATCAATTGGCCTTTTGAAAGGAAAGGATGAACACAGGAAATGGCAGGAGTGTCAGGAGGCAGGTGAGGCTGCCCATGGAATCACAGTCTCATGGGATAACAGCGTGTGACTGTCTGATGCTGTATGGCAGAATTTGATGGTAACAGACCAGTTACTTCTGAACAGATGTCAGCGTCAAAAAGTAGCATTTTTGCTAAGGTCTTCTTGGTAAGCTTTGAAAGAAACCAGAGGCAGGGTAGCCTGCAGTGCTGAGTGCTTCAAAGTCATCCTTCAGTGCCAGGAGCAGGGGGTGTTGCAGGGCTGCGGGCTCTCTTTGGTGGTACCACATGTTGTGCAATGGAAGAGAGGGTCTTGTTCTCTGTTCACAAAGGGAAGCTAAAAGCGTTTCTGAGATAAAGATGGAATCTGTTTTGAAGGTGGAAGAAAAAATATAATACCCTTTTTCTGGTCTGGTAATGTCATGTTGCTCATGGGAATCTGTACCATGGCCCTTAGGACAGCGTAGAGATGCCTGTCACCTTCTTACCACCCCTGATACCCCAATCTGGGTTGTTTTCTTAGCCTGAGCAATACAGCACGGATATTCAGCAGTTCACCGTGATGAACTGGAGAGTTGATGGGAAGAACCAGACCCCACCTTTATCTCTAAACTTCATCATAAACGAGGGCAGATTTCTTGTGACATCATGGTTCTCACAGGCTGCATTTCAGTAATTGATCATAGAACCTATTGCAGCAACTGATGATCAGCAAAATAAGACTGCCATACCTGCCTCTTTCTTTTGGGTAAAAGCATGACGTTGCCTTTTTATTTTCTAGTCCTTATCTTGCTTTTTTTAGTGCAGTGTGAACCAACGCTGGCATGGAAAAACTTGACAGTATCCTGAATCAGCAGTCATAGGTTTAAGAATGAATAGGACTTCTGTGGGAAATTTATGAGGCTTGGAAATAGTATTATAATGTTGGTGGATAAAATATAGAGGAATATAATCTTGCACAGAGAAGATAATGCAGTCTTCTTCCTGGTCCTATGCCAAAAGTTGACTCCGTACAATCTCAAACAACTATTTCCTGGCCATCCTTTCAATTATTATGGCTCTTATTTAAGACCTATCTTCATTTTGCTCTGCCCATGCCTCTTCCATGCCCTCAGCAACTGGATGTGCTTGTGGCAATGTTGCAGGAATAACATCCGTAGCTGTCTTTAGTGGCAGAGGCGAGTGGGAGATGAGCATTTTTAGATGAGGGCTGTAACTTGGTGTCCTCTGCAGGAGGACAGGAGGGGAGTCAAGAGAGCTGGAGTCAGCAGCTGCTGTGTTGTTTCCCTTCCCTAAGACTAGCTAATGCTTTGATCTGAGCAGGAAGAAAGATCTTTGGAGAAAAGGCTTCACAAATGACACCCTTACAGTATTAAGTAGGTTGTAGCCTCAGGACCTGAATTTACCCAGTAAGTGTGTCTTGATTGGTACTTCTCTTGCACAGCTCCTCTTATCTTAAACACCAGGCTCAGTCCTGAGTAGGTCAATGCTGCTTTGCTGGGGGGTTATGCTCCAGCCATGTGGCTGAGCACGATGATGGGATGCCCTGCAGGAAATACAGGTGGAGGCATCTCTCTGGACCAGTGAGAGGTGCAGGGCTGGCCCCAGGCAGTGCTCACTGATACCTGTGCTTTATAGAAGCCACTGCCTCTAATATAAGCCTTTTCTCTCTTGGCTGCAAACACTAGAGCCAAGCTGAATAGCTCATTTATCTGACAAATGCAGCCTTTTTCTCTGTATGAGTGTCCCTAAGTCAGCCGCAACTTGAGTTTATGCTGCGGCTGGCTGTTGGATGGGGAAAATTCGGAATTGGAGCTGTGGTTTTGGTGATTGCTGGCAGGAGCACAGCCTCTGCTGCTCAGCCACTCCAGTTCATTTCCTACCATGGGGCTGCAGATTTAGAGCTTGCTTTAGGAGCTGGGTGAGTGCGTTTTCAGGAATATTTGATTGAATCTCAGTTACATGAACACCTGAGAAGAGAAAGTACAGAAGGGCCACAAATGCAGTCGATACCAGCTCATTCAAACAAACATTTTCTGAGCCACCTGGGACTTTTTTTATTGCTTTTGTATTGGAATCCCTCTCCTGCCACAGCCTTATTTGTTAAAGATATCCATACGTGAAAAGTGCACTGCAAATACTCGGGGTCAGATTTAGAGCTGACTTTGCTGCCCTGCTTCATCTGGGGATTTGTCCTCTTTGAAGTTAGAAGGCAGTTGCTCCTGGTCAGAATGCAGCAAAACACATTCAGAGGTTAGATGTTAAATGAATTTACTTACAGGGCATTAGTCATTCCCACCATCTCTAGCAACTAATGCCCCTGGTCAGGTTAACTATCCTTAATTCAAACCCAGAGAAAAGCCAGGATAAGTAATTGTTTGTTGTTGGCGTCTTAATTTTGGAGCTCAGCTCAATCTATTTGCTTGTCTCATAGATCTAATAGTTACTTTATTTGATATTCTTCCCCTGGTCTGTAATCATTCTGTAGTTTCATTAAAGAGAACAGGATATCAAGATAAATCAATCATCTTTTTCTCCTGATCATGGGGCAAGTTCTTTCTCCTGCAGTGGAAGAAGTTCTTTGTCACTGCACTTTGGTTTCACTTAACTTCATTACATCTTGGGTTCCTACTGAACTGCCATCAACTCCCTTGTCTTGGGCGCAGAAGTTGGTGTATTGGGCAGTGCTGGGTTTACAGTTGGGCTTGATGATCTTAAAGGTCTTTTGCAACCTAAACGATCCTATGATCCTAAGAAACTGCTGCACGTATTGTAAGAGGAAGCTGTAGCTGCTGCCTTCCCTAAAAATAGCAATATTGTGCTGTGGTAGAGCCCTGACCCTTTATAAACCAAAGGGCACAGGCAGAGCTTTGTGCACCCTGCTCTTACTGGTGCTGGAGGGAAGGATGCTCAGTTACTGCCGTTGCCCACCTCCAACAGGCAGGCACTGGGCTTGGGCAGAGATGGGCACTCTGCCCACATGGGCTGCTGGTGTTGCTCAGTGCTGACCAAGACTTGGCAGCAACTCTAATTTTGGGCTTGATTTCCATTTTTATTACTGCTGCACTTAAAAAAGAATGAAGAAGTCGTTTCTATCAGTGTTCACATCCACATCTCCATTGTTAGCCATGACCTAACATGCCATGTTTTGCTGTTGCAGCACCCAAGTGAAATTGCATTTCTTAATAAGGAAACTCAGCTACACAGAGTTTGGAAGGTGCTCTACAGAAATGTAATAACTGCTTGTTCACCTGTCAAAACCGAAAGCAAGTTCGGTTGTTGCTTCGAGCACAGTTTTTGCTGCTGTGGCACCATATTAGACTTGGATTTAATATGAAATAAATAAGAATTCATGAAAAAGGCAGCTCCTTTTTACAGCGTTAAATGGGTTTTGAATACTGCCCTGAACTGACAGAAACAGCACTGAAGGCAATGATTGCACAGGCTATAGACCTTTAGACTGCATTTGAAAAGTATTTAAATACATTCTAAAGTTGGTTTTCAAATAGGTGTATGTTTTAGTACTCTTTCGTGCCCCACACTCCCATCCCAAAATCATGAATATAATCCTGGGAAAGTTTTGGCGTAAACACATGTGAATTTAAAACCTCTTTAAAGGGATATTGTCAAGCATGTTCCTTTAAATAGCTTTCAACATCTTTGTTCGCTTCTGTTGCTTGCACGGTTTGCAGAAGTGCAAAACCATAATACTCCTTGACCCGTAAAGGCTTTTCCCATTTATCAAACATTGATTTTTGTGTGTTTCTACTAGAGCTTGAAATTAACAGAACCGTGCTGATAATTAAAACATAAATGATCATAACAGCAGGCTTTTCATATGTAGATCACTTGATATAAACATCTCAATAGCCGTCTGCAGCCATTACGTATCATTTGTATCTGGAGATCAAAATGGAAGGAAACTTGCTTGATTCTATTTTTTTATTGGTTAAGGAAAAAAACCCACTATAAAAGATGTATAAATCAGAGGGATGAAATGCTTGGGTCCTTTTATCCACTGGAATTATTGCCTTGCTGCTGGTGACTCTCTTGGCTGAGGTCTGGGGAGGAGAGGGTAGGCAGCACCTCTCTCCTGCTGCCAGTATTAGATTGAGATGGTAAAGCACAAGAATGGGAAGTGGCTGCTTCCAAAGGCACCGGCTGCTCTCACCCCTGGCACCGCATGGAAAGGCTTCACATCAGCTCTCCTGGTGCTGTCACTTCACAGCATTCCTGCTGCGTGCTAAGCAGAAAAACCTTTTACTTTTCCAGCATGAACATTTGTACCTGCCTTGCTGCCTCCTTGTGCTCTTACCAGCATGAGAGACTCTGCCCCAGCCAGGCAGGATAACTTCTGCTGGTTGCTAAGGCAACCATCACCAGCGCATCCATTCGGACACATTTCAGGAAGCAGAACGAAATCGAACCCACACCCAAACTCCTCCTGCTTTTCCAGATCTGGGTATCAGGACATCGTGCAATAGTGTGTGCATGCACACATCTCTGTTGTTTGAGCTTCTTCAGGAGACCGCTCCACGTGTGTGCAGTGGTGTCTTAAAGAAGCTCAGAGATGGAGGGGGAAGTAAATATACTGAAAATAGGTATTATCAGTTAAAAAGCAAACAAAAAATGAGGATTTTAGGCATGTGGACAGATTGTCACCATCCACTGAATAACTCAGTGTCAGTATGAACTGAGAGTATCACCCTCAGACAGATTGTCACCATCCACTGAATAACTCAACATGTCAGTATGAACTGAGAGCATCACCCTCCCTACGACTAGGAAAAACCCGTGATGGGATGGGGAGGTCCAGAGCTTAATGCTTTTATTTGCTTTGTATAGGAAACTGCACCTCTGGGTGCTCATAAGTAGCACTGGCTCCACCTGTGTTTGGAAACATGTGCTTGCATACAGGCTGTGTGGGCACATTGTGTCTGAGTGATACCATTGAGGGTTGTGTGAGATTGTGAACTTCGAGATTAGGAGGCTGAAGCTTTTAAGAGTAATGCTTAAACAGCAACAGCTCTCATGCTTGGTCAGGAATCAGTTTTAGATGAATTTAGGCCAAGGAGGTGTGAAACCTGATGCTAAAAGAGTGACTGATTTCTTGGTACATGTGCCTGTATCCAGAGATGCAGCAGAGGCACAACTGCAGAGATGCACATGGCACTGCTTTGCAGAGTTCCTGCTGGAGATTTTAGGTGTGAGTCAGGTTGGGAATGATGTTCACTCTGCTTTGGCACTTCACTGCAGTGAGAAGCATTTAAGTTTTGTACATAAAAACTTAAGTGACACAATGACCCCATTAAAATTAAGCGAGAAAGAATTTGGTTTAACAAAGCAATCTTTATACAAAATAGGTGAGCTATGGTGACCTTCTGTCCTGTTGTTTTGCTTCATTTCTTCAGGAAGAAAGTACTTGACTTCTTTTTATAGTGGAAGATGATAATACATAAAACTTCCCAATGATTCTTCCAGAACCACAAGTGTTGGGGGAGAAAAGAAAGGAAAGAAAAAAATCTATTGGGTTGTGAGAGTCCTGCTGCTTTCTGAGGCAAGCAGTGAGTGCTTTGGCTGTAAGCAATAAGCTTTTATCCTCTTTCGCAGTCATCCTGTTGCTCGCTGTGTTGTACCCCAATGACAAGCAGAGCAATGCAGGGCAGGCGAGCTGGAGCCTGGCTGCTCTCCCATGGCCATATTCCAAAGTCAGCGGGTGCCTTGAATGGAGCATATGGGCAAGGGGTGAGTGAGTGACAGTCCCTTGTCTGCAGGGAGAGCTGGTGCTGCTGGCACAGTTGGCTTCAATGAGGGGCTGGATGAACTCAGTGCATGCCGCAAGGGCTGCGTGTGCTGCTGGAGAAGGTCACCGGGGATGAAGCCCTGTATTGATTGTACCCTTGTACCTCGAATAGAGGTTAAAGGAAACATTTTGTACCATATGAAGTGAATATTGATTTCCTGAAGCCAGCTGGGAATTGCACTAAAGCTACACTTTCTTTTTCTGAGATAATGTCACTTTTTGTCCTTTGGAAATCTGATTTTAAGGGCCATGGTGCTTATTTAAGCAAGCTTTCTGCAGTCTTTAGTGGTTAAGTGGTTAGCTTTCCATTTTTGTGAGTGATTGAAATAAGAGTATAATTTTAATGTTCCCTGTTGCACCACCCACCAGTTCTGTGTCTATAAGATTTCATTAACTTTAATGATAGAATAAAAAAACCCCAAACCCTAAATGTAATAATGCGGTGCTGGTAGAAAGGGAGTAACTCGGAGCACTCCTGTTAATGCATTCCATATCAGATCTTGTCTTTAGTAATTCAGAAAACAAATTTGCAAGATTCATCTGACCTATTTTGATACCTCAAAGACCAGTATTATAGGACTTTGTGTGCAAACCTCTCTGGATGGGGATAATTCTGGCTTTCACTTGCTACGCTTGCATACACTGACATAATAGGTATGTGTGTCAATAGGCAGATACCTGGTTGAGATCAAATTACTGTGACTGAGCTCTTGCAGAAAATGTTAGGGTAAATAGCATGGATGTAGGTCTTCAGAAAGACAGGGAGGTACCACAAGTGTATGCATTGGTATAAATTAAGAGCTATAGACCCCATCTTACCCCAGACTATTAACCAGCACTGATGCTTCTGATTCATAACTTACCAGGGCACAAATGCTGACTTCTTGTTTCTCAATACATGGTTTATTCAGCAGTCCAAGGTGACTACAAAGTTATTGCATGCTCTCATGCATCTCCTTGCAGATAAGGTTTTGTCATTACTGGTATTCAACCCTTGGTACAGCCTTGCCTTGAAATTGTCTGGCCCTGTCACAGAACCCTCACAGCTCTCCTTGTTCTGTGACCATTCTGTAAAGAAGGTGATGATTTGTAGTTTATTTTTGCAGCAGAATGACTGTGAGTGGGGATCACAGCTTTGCAAGGCTGATTTAACTTGTTTTCTTGTTTCAAGGACAGATATAATCCTATATTTTCAAAGTAATTACATGGTCCTTCATGTATAATACTTGGTCTGTTTGTGGAAGCTATTCATCAAATCATTAAATGAATGGTTACCCTTTACAACTTTGTGTAACAGGTAAAGAGTCCTCCAGATTTGTGCAGTACTAAATACAGCTTTACCCAAATAGCAGATGCTGTTTAAAGTGACCAAGAGTTTTGCTATATTTTTTATATATATATATAATACACACATAATTATACACATAATTATTCTTTTCCATTGTTTTTTTTTAAATCAGTTCAGGTACATGAGCATTTAACTGGCTTTGAGCTTTTCCAATAACTGATTCTGAGGAGGGTTACGTCTAAACCCAAAGATTAGAAAACAACGGCTTTGCAACCTCCTGAAGTAGCCCCATCTCTGGTGTTTGTCCTGAAAAGCCTGAAGCTTGGGCCAAATCTTTAGAACATTAAAAATAATGATAACGATTTTTCATTCATTTAGCAAAAAGAGGGAGAAAATGGACGAGGGAAACTGAAGTGACCTTTTGCGGTAAGCAGGAATGTGCCAATATTGAAACAACAATTATCTGAAGTGCCTGTGGGTACCAGCATCCTGTTGATAACCTGTGGTGCTAATTATCTGCAGGAATTCAGGGCAGATATTTGTGACTTGAATTAATTGGCTCTCAGGAAAGACAGTTTGTAGAGGCTATTGACAAGGAGCAACACATAATAGCAAGATGGAAAAGATGCTTGTGATGAAGGTGGGACCTTTTGGTTCTGGTTTCCATCATTCTCCTCTACATGTGTGCTTGGGCTGCAGCCCAAGTGGCTCAACCAGTCTGTGAGATACTGTGTTTTGTTGCACCCCTTTAACCTTCCCAGGGATTAGAAATGTGATTTGGCAGCTTTTTCACCTTTCTGTCTCTCTGTAGCCTTGCAGACCTGTGGGGCAGAAGCAAGGTGGCCAGTTAATCAAAATACAATGTACTGAAAAGGTCAAAATAGTAGAAAAGACTCAATATATTTTCTAGAATGGGAGGCATTAATATTCTGTGTATTCATAGACCACAGTGTAATGTCAAGGACTGCAACAGCTGAGCAGAAAATAGAAAAAAGGCAATAAATTCCCTTGACAAAGGTTTTAATTAGAATGAATAATGGTACTAAATTAACTAGTGGGGGTTTTACGTGTCTCAGTTTGGAAGATACACGGAATTCTGTGGAGTAGCTCAGAGGAAACTTTGTTTTGCAAAAAACCTAATAATTTGCCCAGTGCATAAGACCAGCACCTTTGCTTTTGGTGAAGTGCCCAAATGCCCACTGATTTTAGTGGGATGAGGTGCCCATGGCAATTCTATGCCTAAGCCTTCCTTGCTCATCCTCTATAGCTGAGCTAATTTGCACATACTCTGGTGAAGAAGTAAATGGGTGTTGCAGTTTAAAAGTGATTAGTGAGGATCAGGTTTTCCATAGAGCTTGGTGCTTACCCGGGTGTTAAGAAGCCAGCAAACTTTTGTGAGGGCTTGATTCCTGTTGCCCCTGAGCCTTGGATGGTGATGCGTAATCCAGGGAAACTTTGCAAAGCTGATCTTCATTGCCATGCCTAAAAAGCAGCTTGGTTCCTTCCACATAGCCACTGAAGATGTGCTTCAAGCTTTAGCAAGGCTCTGTTTCCCACAGCTCAGACCCTGTGAGGATAGCCAATATCCACACACCGTGATGGCAAACCGAGGGTACTTAATAAGATACCTCCATCTGCTTAGTCAATGCAACCTGACTGTATCCTAAGGGACATTCCCAAGGTCACACAACCAGCCCAAGCTAGGACAAGGCTGACTGTGTGCTGATGCACGCTTTTGGACCTGTGGCTCCTCCAAAAAGGTGTATTTTGGCTCCCCTTTGAGTCCCCTTTCCCCTCTCAGGGACTCAGCTGGTTGAGCAGCACTCAGGCAGGCAGCCTGACCTTTTCTCCAGCCTTGGTGACAGATGTTCCTCGCAGACATGTCAAAATACGTTCTTTTTACTCCCTCTCTCCTTTTCAGGGTGTCTTCTTATTGATTAGCCCAGGCAGGTAAATCTGAGCCTAAAGTAATTACTTTCTCTTTGTTTCATAAGGTCCTTGGGCCCAATATATTTTAAATGGCTTTCTTCCCCTTTAATGGCTATCAAATAATGTCCATCATTTCTCTTCAGTGACACTGTTGGCTGGTTACAGCTGGTTCAGACAATTCTGGGCAAACAGGCCTTTTAAAGATAATTAACATTCAAAAAGGTCAGTTATCCTTGCAGGTCTGCATGCTGATGTTCAGCTGTGAGTGAGAGTTTAGCTACTCTTTATTACAGATGCAGCCAAATCCATTTGTAACAATCTCACACAGGTATGGCTTTCACTGCACAGTGTATGGACATTGAGCTTCTGATTTTTATTCCATCTCTTCTACCACCAAACTGCTCAGCTATTTTGGGGCCTGTAAACTGTTTACAAATCTCAGCTTCTCCTTCTGCCTCCCTCCTGCCCACCCCAGCACTCACCTCCTCAGTGTAATATTTGCATTTCCTTGTCCCCTGACAACATAGAAGAATGTTTAATTAGAGCTTTTGGAGCTTTAACATATGAATCTACTCCCTTGTTCATCTTGGCCTACCTCCATGCTCCTTGATGAAATGCGCTTGCTCCTGTCCTGCACATTTATCAGCTCCAGCTTGGCTCCTTCCATCTGTGATTTATAGGAAACATGTACCCAAAGGAAATGTCTTTGAAGGTCAGGTGGGAAGAGCAGTTTCAGCTTGTCAGGGTAAGCAATAGTGAATACAGTACTTTCACACGCTTTCTAGTATGTGTATATATATATATACACACACATATACATTATATTTTATATATAGATACATGTACATATGAATTTATAGGCATGAGTACCGGCATGAGTACCAGCATTAGCCCATTAAGATGTGAAAGATGCATTGTTGCTTTCCAGAACTGGAGCTGCTGTGAGGAGAGTTGTGCGTGTTCTTGTGGTACGGTTTCTTTACCAGAATATATTTAAGGAATTGCAAGGCCTGGAGATAGTGATCAGATGATAGGGGAGTTTTGCAGATATTGTCTGTTTTGGCAGAAGAAAATGGCTTGGTCTGTTTTATTGCACTTTTAAATGAGATTTAGACAGATAAAGATTTAACCCAAATTGCTGAGGTGAAAGTGTCCCAAGGCTGACTGTATCGGCAAAGCAGCTTTCCTGGAGAATGAGTGCTTATACAGCTATGC
Organism: Loriculus beryllinus; assembly: GCA_039877255.1. Lineage (NCBI taxonomy): Eukaryota > Metazoa > Chordata > Aves > Psittaciformes > Psittacidae > Loriculus > Loriculus beryllinus. The sequence goes on along the minus strand of JBCJKH010057250.1, from coordinate 33,859 downwards.
ATCTGACCCAAAGAAAAGTGCCCATTAGAAACTGCAAGTGAAAGCACTTTCTGAATGCATGTCCTCCTACAGAC
>JBCJKH010057250.1:0-13186 GCA_039877255.1 Loriculus beryllinus | reverse complement strand
CAACTGAAGCAGGTAACTGAATGATCACTTGGCCTGGGGCACTGTCCTGCATCTGGACCAGTGGGCTTCAAACATACTTGTGTGTGTGTGTGCTTCTCTGTATAAAGGGAAATGTGCTACCAGAGATCAGCTGAATCACCCAAGTCATCTCTTGCCTGCCAGTGCTGTTTGACTGGTATTCACAGCATTGAGCTGGCGAGTTTGAGAGACAGTGATTGTGTTACAGCTTAAGATAAAGATATAAACCCTTCCAGCTCTGATTTGGAATGGTTGCATGTGAGAGATTACAGCTAGGAGAGGCTCAGTGGTGTTGAGAAATGGATGGTGGTGGCATGTCTGCTCATGTAAGCTGAAGAATGGCCACATTCACTTTTAAAGGCTTATTTAACAGCTTTTCTTTAACCATCTTGCATGTTTGCATGTGACACAGAAGGGCTGCAGTCTTGGACCCTAGAGCTGCCTGCAAGGGCTTGGTTAGACAGACTTTACCCTGGTGATGTGCTGGCTAAAGGGATTTACTGTGTGGCCTTTGAAGTAAGGCATAGCTTCAGGATAAGCTGCTGCAAAGGGACACAGGACTGCAGAAAACAGTTTTGTGGAGAATAAGTCCAGTCAGGAGGATGAGCATAATGCTACTGACTGTGGACTTCAGTTCTGTGTCAGGGTGAAATGGCAACTCTGTGCCTTAGGCAGGTCCTGTACAGGACAGCAGAGCATGGGTTTAAGCAATAAAATACCAGAAGGCAACCAGCCAAGATGTTTGAGAAGCTACTGATGGAGTTCAACTGCTTCTCACAGAGTCACACTACTCAGGGAAGCAGAAATGTTGGTTATATCTGATTTTGAAATAAATTATCAAAAGTGATAGGAAACGCACAGGGATTTGAGCAGGGCAGATTGCAGGCCATTTGCAAATGTCTGTGATGGCAGATTTTTGGAAGGATGCCGGGGCATGACACAACAGACAACCAATTCCTTATGATTTTACACATCCTTCTCCATTAACAACAATTATGCAGGCTTGCTCTTTGCTCTTGGGTCACTGATGTAGATAAATAGGAAATGAAAGAGGAGAAACCAGCTGAGCCCCTGGAACACATGGTGTCTGAAAGCAGACATCCTACACATAGGGCTGAGGACAACAGCTCTTGGATCAGCATCCCTAAAACATTGTCTTCTGCCAAACACATCATATTTTCCTGCTTTTGAGTGAATATGTAACCAGCCCAGTGTTGGCTCCATACTGTCCCCACCTCTAACCAACACTAACTCAGAGGGAAAAGGTAAATCAATCTGATTAGATCTCTGTGTAATAAGCACATTTTCAATTCTTCAAAATAACTCTCAGGCAAATCACAAGCACTTATATCTGTGACCTAATGCAAGAGTGGGGTTAAGGTACCTCCTTCTGTTTCTGAAAGCAGCAAAAAGAATACAAGGTCACCACAGTACATTACTGCGTCAGAGAACTGCAATGGGAAAGGACACAGAGAAGAATTTAATGTCAATATACTGTGATATAACTGAAGAGCTATGAATATGTGACATGCTGAAGGAATCACAGATTGTATTTTTAATACTCTTTCATGTGTGCTTACTACAAGTGTGCAGCTTGTCACACTGAGTACAGAGTTATGCTTTTGAAACATGATCACCTAAAGTTGCCTTTTAAAACAGGGCAAATAAATATTAACTATTGAAATTAAAGAAATGACAGCTTATTACTTTTGATGGTTAGTGCCTGTGACAGCTTTATAACATTGGAATGAGGGATTGCTAACAGAAAATGAAGAACAGGCAGATCTATAGCATGTGAGCAGGAAGCAGAGGCTGCCTGTGCGATGTTAGTGCCACTCTTAGCGCAAATGAGTTTGGACAGAAGCTGAGGAACAGATATGGAGGTGGTTATGATGCTACAAATTCACAAAGCACACTAAAGGAAAGGCAGATGGACTCGTTCCCTGCCTGTAGGGCTTGGCCCATTATAGCTGCAGGTTCTCAGTATCTCTTATGATCAAAGCTGTGTTCCTTAATCAAATGAAGTGTTAGTGAGCTGGTCTATGCTCTGGTGGGTGCTTTGCCTATTGGACTCATTCTAAGAGAATGTAAAGAAGACAAAGTCCCACCAGTAGGTTTCTTTCTGGATTAAATCCCTGGTGCTGGGCTGCCAGAAGTCACTATCCAAAGAGACTTCCTCTTTACTGGAATGTAACAAACACGGACCAGAAAACGAGGCACCTACATTTCCTTCTTCATAAAAGAAAACCAAGTGTTTCTGATATGATCCGGGTATCAATTTATGACACAAATTCCTTAACATGAGAAGGGTTTCTATGCTTTGTACTGGTTTGTTGAGCCCCTTCTGCAATTCTTTTTTCACAGGATCTATCTCATAAGCTGTGCAAGTGAGGATTAAGACATGAAATGTTTTTGAAACAAAACTCATTGCCCCTGTGGATAGAACAAAAATGTCCCAAGCCAAGTGAACAAAAGCTGTTCACATCCAAACAGTCCTTGCTGAGGAAAAAAAAAGCTGTCTCCTAAATTAAATAGACTATACAAAATTAAACTCAGTAGAGAGGGAATATTTGTGCCAGGTACTCTCAGATACAATTGTGGAGATACGATATGACTTGCCATATTGTGCAAAACGTGAGTCCTCATTATGATGGGCACTACCATATATAACCAATTTCATCATCCTTATCATCGTCTTCATCTTCATCGTCTTCATTAGCTGCTCTTACATGAACCTTCACTTTCCCTTCTTTGTCTTTCTTTGCTGCTTCAGGTTCCTCTTCCAAATCATCCAACAATACAACAGATCCACCACTGCCAAAATCCCCTGAGGTTTCTTGTTCTTCTTCTGAAACAGGTGAGCAGGAAAGGTCATTCCTTCACATGATACCACATCCCTTGTTCATTACTACCCTTGTCATCCAAGCACTATCACTTGCAATGTTACTTGTAAAATTCATTGGTTTAACTATTCATGAAACAACCTCTGAATTTAAATTCTCATCCTGAATTGGGATAAATTTAATCCATTTACTCTGAAACATACTTGCATAAAAATCCATGTATTGCCCTCCTTTTACAAACTTGACTGGAGAGCCTCAGTTTCCATACATGCAGGCCAGAAAATCATTACTCATTTGTAAATACTCTCATGCCATCGCTACTCTATAAACCAGGCTAAAAATATCCCACAAAATGATTCTGTTTGACTGCAGAAACCAAGCTCTGCAAAAGCAGCTTTTGAGCCTAACATCTGTGGTGGGATTCTGGGCACCTCAGACCTCGTAGGTTCCCCTTTCTGCAGCCACAACCATTGCTGAAGCACTGAAGGAATGCAGCTGAGCTCTTGCCTTCCTAGGTGCAAGAGCTAATTGGTGATTTCACATGTGTAAATAATAGTGCCCTGACAGCAATTTTATTGGGCTTGGTTATTAATTTATAAAATTGTACACATTTCGGCCTTCCTTTGTCTGGAAAGACATTAATCAAGCCCCAGTAAATGTGCATTCCACAGTACACAGAACAATATATTTAATAACCATGCCTAGCAATTCCTTAGCCTTAATTTTAGTATTTTATTACATTCTCCAGGCTGGTAGGACAAATATCTGCGGTTGTTTCCTGTTAACTTCTGCTGCATTCCCAGCCCAAAGGACCAGTACGTACATACAGCCCCATTTATAGTCTGAATAGGAAAACACAGGAGTACTCTGCACACTGGTAGTCATGTTTCCCTGTTGTCACTTTTGTTATCATACTCCATCGTACAGCAATGGCAGGGCTTACAACGGTGTTAATTCCTTTGTTGTTTGAGGCAAGCACGTCATTACTCACCACAACTGACTGTCCCTTGCTTTCTTGAGCCAGCTATCTCATTCCCGTACTTATCAACACACCAGCACTGCCCTGTGCTGCCATGGTACTGAGTGGCTTTGTAATAACCTTCTTCATTGCACCGTGGGATGAAAGCCCCTGAATAAAATATAAGGTGTAATCAGTCATGCAAGCCTTTGTAGGAGCAAGCAGGTATGTAGAGTATTATGAACTTGTCACTTATTTACAAGATCTTTACAGTGTTGGTAAGAAAAATATATGTGATTATCTGGTGCCTAAAAGAGGGCAGAAACTATATATGATTAACTGTTTTCAACTGCTCTGGTCACTGCACAGTACATAAATGTTTGTGCATATATAGGACATGCAGGGTGATGGCACACGCTACTGGAGATGGGTTCAGTCTGTCCCTGAATGATTAATATTCCCAAAGAGCCCCTTTCAGATTTAACTCCTGGTTTTAAACTTTTCTTCCCTAATGGATTATTACCCTGACTTCATTAATTCTGCATTTCCCTTCCATTTGTGCTCCTTCAGTGTTTATCATATAAGTCTTTCCACAACACTGTAATTATCCCTGGAAGGTATCTGCCATCTGCTTGCTATTTATACTAATCTAGAGCACAACTTCTGCCTTACTGAGAGCTCCTATGTATAAAAGGAGAAGTAATGCATATACTTTACAGAGGGACAACAGGATATGAAATCAGTAAGTCTTTGGATTTGAAGCCCAAGATTTGTCTCACAATAAAACAAATTGTCTCACAATAAAACAAATATAGTTCAGCCTTGTAGAATGTGGTTCATTCTGGTTTCTGCAGATAGAGAAGCTCTCAGGAGAAACCTGTTTTATTGTTCCCACCATTTTTAGCAGATACAGCAAATGTACTTCAATATGAAAAGCCCTCTTGTCTGTCGAGATGAGTTAGCTTTATTCCCAGGGGAGGTCAGTACAGTCATTTTCCCTTCTTTGCCAACTGCTTCAATTTGAAACATGGCAGAACCCCACCCTTGCCCCCAAATTTCTTGTCTCAAATGATTTTGGAGAAAGCATTTTTCTCCTTTGTCAAATATAACAGTGATTCACCGGTGTAACAGTAAGTTTTTAACTAGTTCCATGTGTATAGCATCTCTTCAGACACTTTATGTGTCAAAGAGGCTATTTCTGCTACATTTCTCACAGGAAAAAAAGAATGAGGAGGTGCTGCCCAAATGTCCTGAAATTTCCTATATAAAAGCCATAAAAGTGGAAGTCAGTCAATCTCATACACACACACATATCTACAGAAAACAAATCCATGAATTTCCAAACTCATCACAATGCAGATCTCATCTAATGCTTGAGTACCACTAATGTAGGCCTAGAAGATGATAACAGAAACCTTTGGACATCTGCAGAAATCTCTGAGTATTGGATCACTTTTGGAGAGCATTTTATATCCATTATTGAGAGTATTTCAAGTAACTTCAAAGCATGAGCTTACAGCATGTTTGCTTATAGGTACCATAATTACGTTCATGTACAAACAGAAGCATCCTCATGACTACCAAAGACTCACTATCACTACTGACAAAAAAAAAATGGATCTAATAACACATATACGTATTTGCCTTTGTAGGTTTTTGTACGGTAATGCTCACTGTTCAATCCTTTATCTCAATATTGATTGAGAAAGGTTTCTTCTCATATTTACGCTCATGTCCTCTCTCTGTTAAGCTCTCCAGGTGTTTACCACTATACACAACCTCCGGAGAAGTGCTTAGGTGCTGATATTCAGCTGGTGCACACCAGCATGGCTGATATCTGTATCACTAGAGCTACCTGGAGCATCTTGTCCAGGGAGGAATCAGAGGGGGAACCTCAGTGGCATTACAGGGCAAGCATAGAATGGCCTCTGCACTTTAAACTGTCTCATGCTTTCTCTTTTCCTTAGGCAATGCAACCTTTCGCCTTCTTTGAAACAGGCCTTTTTTGCATAGTTCCACTGTGTTTCTTGTAAGGTATTAAAATGTTCCACACTGCCTGTAAAAGCCATAGATTTAAAAAGAATTTATGGACCAGGCTCTCTGCCAACATAACTGTGTGTGGAAAGGATTCACACTTTGGGTCACAGTGAAGAGTAGAAGGCATTTTTTCCTTCTGCATGGGAAATTTGTGCCAATTTGTCTTTAACACTGGAGCTTTCAGTATTTAGCTACGCATACTAATATCACAGTATTTGCTAGCCATTAGAGAGATTACAGCATGTCCTCTCCAATGTGTCAGGCGCAGGTGATAATCTGGTGAGGACAGAGAGTCACTGGGAGCAAGTGCTGTATAGTGTGAAGATTTGTCCTGTAAATCCTACACAAATCAGCCCCTGTGTTCTTTAGAAATAAACTCTGGGTGCAAGCTTTGCTATTCTGGAGCACCGCATCCAGATAACTCATTTAGTGGGAATACTTCACCCCATAATTTGGTTTGGCATCAGAGAACATATGCAGGCTTTGGAAGGAAAAAGAAGTTTTCCTCTCCAGAGGTTCTTGCACAGGTAGTGCTTCCCCTCAAGCTTGGAGAGGCCCGCTGGGCTGGTGGACCAGTTTTACTATTAAGCACTGCAAAATATTAGTCACTCCCCACTGAATTGCCTGAGGGTAGTGAATCCTGCTTCCCCCATCTCTCTGCCTCATGGAGTATTTAATTCCATGCAAACTTGAACAGCACTGCTGTATCTACATCCTCTTTCTGGTCCAGACCTACATCTCTTATTTTCTTGCATCATTTCCTTATCTGTATAATACTCCGCTTCCTCACAGAACATGGGGAGAATAATTACATGCTAAAGATAGTGAGGCACACAGGTAAAAGCCTGACAGAATTAAGTGCTAGCCAGCACACAGCTCCTTGTATTAGCTATTCTATTAGCCGAATTCACAGGGCTGATACAGAAGAAAATAGTGATGGGAGCAGAAATTCATCACCTTAGTGATGTGGGAGAAGCATTATCAGGCTGCACAGTTGTATGTTCTAAAAGTACACTCTGCAGTTAATTGTACTCTAGATAAATCTGGTAGGAAAAGATGAATAGTGCTGTTTACTTTTTAATTCAGTCCCCTGGGATGCTAGGCTCTATTTGAAAGCCTCCACATTAAACATATGTAATGGCAATGGTTTTGAAGTACTTTGGTGCAACTGTCCTGTGTTTTGGAAAAATTGAGAGAGAACAAAATATCAAAAGCTGTCATTTTTATCAATGGATACAAGTTAACAGAAATCTTCTTCCTGTGCACTGCCCAGCCTGTAAATGCTGCGCTCTGTATGTCAGGAAAGAGAAGAATTACAGGCTAGTTTTTCTGGATATATTAATTTCTCTTTTCAATCTTTCTTGTTGCTACCATTGTGTTTTGAGTCACGTGTATGTTTTGGTCTCCATTTGTATGATTTTTCAGTCACTGAAGACAGAAGACAATGTTTTCCGCTGCATAAATAGCTATGAGATCAGATTAAAATCTCACAGGCAATGCCATTATGCAGCCAGACTTTCAAGGTAGGTGAAGCAAAGAGTTCCTCTCTATATCATAATTTTCTAGCTGGTGGAACAACCTTATGCTTGACACTTCTTGATTTGTTGAGCTTTCCCACCTTCATCCATCATCTTTTTTAATACAGTTAACAAGAAGTTATTTGTGGTAAGGGACCATTCTTACTGCTTTTACTTTGTCATTTTACTCCTGCTATTGTGATCAGATACCACTGACATGTGCTACAACTGCCTGAATGTTCCACTGCCTGCAATATAGCCATCATTCTTCCTCGCACACCAGAACAAACCACTTATGTTTCAGCCTAGATGACATTTATTGCATATAGCAAATAACAGAAAAACATTAAATAAATATGGGTTTGCCAAAGCCATCTGTTAAGAACTGGGCTTCTTATTCTTTTAGGTGGCTTTGAAAATCATGACACCCATGAGACAGAGAACACTGTGACTTCCATGCACTCAAACACAAATGCAAAGTACTTACTGAATGGAACACACATACAACTGAGCAATCAATCCTCCCTTCTCTCCCACAGCTATGAACAGCAGGAGCTGTAAGTCTGAAACATCTTAATCTTTATGTGAACTTGCTATGAAAGGATGATGGAATTAAACCATAGTCCCTTTGGGAGTGTTTATGATTACTTTAAATCAACGAATCCAGGTTGGGATTGTTCATAAAGTACTGCAGGCTTTGCCAAAGATGAGCTTTGCAGAAGTTCTCTTTGCAGGGCCAGTGTCAGATTGAAATCAGAGTACCCAGAGAAGCAGACTGCATCCTGAGCAGCACTGCAGCAGAGCTGACATGCATGCTCCATGCTGCAGTAAGTGATGTTGCAAGACTCTGACATGGGTCCTCAAGGATGAGCTTGAAGCCTGGGTCTGAGGTAACCCAGGCTCTTCAAGGATGAAATGCAGAGCTTTCTAGAAGCAGAAACATTGATCTGTACTGGTATGCCTCATGTGATTTAGGTACACAAATGCACAAGGACAGAAGTTTCAATAAGATACCACCACATAAATGCTAGGCTATGTAACACTGTGTGATTTCAGAGTATGGAGTTAGCTACCTTGAATTTACTCACTTCAGGAACCTGATTTTTTAAGCAAATAAATGGGAAAATGCCATGTGGGGATTTAACCTAATTTTAGATATCCATCAGAGCTGTGTAAGTTATGAATCAATTCAGGCTCCCAACAGTCAATAGAGAAAGGAGAGGCCATTATCACATCCTGCAGCATGGAGCATCCTGCAGGGCTGCCTAAAACGAGATAATACGAATTCCTGTTTTCAAATACATGGGATATGCTGAAATATTTGTAAGGGTGAGCAGGCAAAATTGAACCTCAAGGCATACTGGAAGAAAGCACAAACCCACTGGCTGTGCACTGTGGCACCTTCAGCCCCTCTTCCAACATGAGAGGCTTGAGTGCCAAGCAGTCTCTGTACTTACTCTGACCTCTGAGGTGATGAAGGCAGTATTAAGCTCTGTGCAGACCAGGTTTGCATTTCTGGAGAGCTGTAAATTAGTTCTGAACCCGTTGCCATGCTGACACCTGTTCTGTATGTTGCTATCTCATTATTTGTTTAATTTCATAGTGTCAGGCCTATACTCCATAGTGCATATTCCAGACTCAAAACATTAGTCTCTAATTGAAAAACCATTACTGCATATAAAGTTACAATAATTACAGACGCTTTAATTAGTTGAGTAAATGAATAGGAAGTAATCGAACTTACCCAACAGACTCTTCCCTCTACTTAGCTTTTGAATTCTATTCATTTCATTCTGGCAAGGAAGACCTAAAATATAATGTATAAGTATCAATTTCCAGATGGTACGGGGCAGGCTCTGCAATGACTGGCTTCACTACTGATAGAGAATGTAGACTGCTGTACACCTGGGAACGAAAGCAGCCCATATGCTGGCACTGCACTGCAAAACAAATTTATGTCATTAGATCCACTAATTAAAAAAGAAAAAGGCGGCAACACACTGTAGTTGACAATCGTGTTTGGGGCCATTTTCATTGTGAAACCCATTTTTCTTCCAAACTAATATAATGTCAGCTCTCTAATTTATGATTTGCTAATGATGTCTGCATAGAAAAGTAAGTTCTTGAGGTTTTTATCAGCAATAGGGCTTGTTACTAGACTGTGGGCGCTGGTGCTTACTACTTCTTTGTTTGAACGATCAAGGGATATTAATATCGTTCATCTGTGACATTAAACATTGTCACACACTGCCCTCTCACACCAGTGCTGGAGGGAAGAGCTGTTTAATGCAGTTGACTGCTAATTACCAAACTATCTCCATCAGCAGGTCAATCCAACCTGAAACACAGGGCGACCCAAACAACTTCTCTTTGTCCTGCCAATTGCACAACTCACCGCCTGGCTTCTGGAAGCAGTAGCACCACTCGTTGTTGGAAAGCTTTCCATCTTTGAAAGAGTCACAGGAGTTGAAGAGAGGCTTGACACACGGCTCGTACTTATCCAGATAAATGGCACTGATCTCCGAGGGATCCAGCAGCAGGTCATAGTTCATGTCGAGTTTGTTGAACATCCAGCCTAAGGAATCCTTGCAGATTGGTAGGATGCTGGTGTCGAATCCTGTAAGAAGACAGGCACACATCCCCGGCTGAACCCCAGCATGCTCACTGCACAAGAATCATTGTAAGCTGAAGCCTTGATAATACATTTTTGGCTGGACTCTGAACGTTGACCTGATTTGCCCGAAGCAGAACAAAAGTCTAAGACTGAACTGATTGTATCGAATTTAAAACCCAAGCACAGCCACAGCCCAGAGCACTGCTCACATACGTTTCAGGAGCTGCAGGGTGGGAGGGCTGAGCTCCACAGCCGATCACTGTAATTCAAAGTTATTTCTACTCAAAAAATCTCACTTTCTTTTTCCAGTCCTCATTCCAAGTTGGCCTTGTTCCAAGAAGCTGAAATGTGATGAGAAAAGGCTTCATCCCCTATAGTTTCAAACTAGACTACAGGCTCATTGTGGTTTAAATCTTGCTTCCCAGACCTGTTGCTAGTTCCCTGACAAATTCTTTCTTGCTCTGCTCTCACCTTCCACCTCTCATCCCCGCTTTTCCCTCTTCAAAGCCTTGCCTCCCATGGTGGACAACAAAACGCTTTGATCTGGGTTGTGAGCTATGTGGGGAAGAGAAGGGGTGAAGCATCTCTTTTGCTTGTACCACTCTGGAGAATGGCACCAGTCAGCTGCCCACTATCCCTTCTGACAGCCTCCAGAATTGTACAGCATTACAGGATTCTGCTTTTCCAGTGCTTTGGAAACCATCATCATCATTAATTTTAATAGCCCAGATCCTTAGAAGACTGCACCAGCAGCAGTTATCAAAGAAAGACCAAGTTATGCATATAGTTACCTACAATGTATATGAGATTCCTGTGCCAGTACTCTGCAGTCTCCACAAAACCAGTGGCATTGCCTTCTTTCATAAACATTATAAATCCATACTGCCACTGTATTTTAAAATGCTTGGTGCAAACATGGACTAATTTGCAAGTTATCTATGATGCAATAAAGTATATTTATAATGCAGAGCTGATAGATAAGGATAATGGTTTCAACAAGGACCTGGAAACATGCATACACTGCCTGGGGATTTAGAGGGACAGAGGCACTTGAACCATGCACCCTGGGCTCCCTGCCCTCACATTGTTCCAGCTGCCTGTGCACTGTTCATTCTGCTATGGGCCACGTGGAGAAGCCTGATGGGCTTTTTCCTTTTGCTGCATCTTTCATTGAAAGAGGTCAAGCTTGGCCTTGTTTGCTGTACTGTCAAGTCCCATTTCAGGATGCTGCTTTGTTAAAGTGAAACATAAGATGTTGCTGGAATCATGCTGACAGTTTGTCCAAGCTCTGCAGCCTACCTGCTATTTTAAGTATTAACCCAAAGGAGGGCAGTGCCTTATGCTGGAAGCAGTGTTTTCTTCTATGCAGCTGAAAGTTGTCAGTGACACGGAGGAACAATCAGAAGGGTTAACTAATGGGAAGGCTTATGTCATTCATAATACATGTTGCTCTAAGAAAGGAAGAAGGTAACACCGTTTCCTTGGGGCTAGAGGCAGCTGGGGCAGGAAAGAGAGAATTCATGCTGAACATTTCATCACATTTTTGTGCTCTCATCTCCTCTAATGTTATCCAATCGAGTTTGAGCACAGTGAAAAAGGCCATGTGAATAGATGCAGGGAGGAAGCCTGCTTGCCTTTCTGAAGCAATTAGGACTATTGACTTCAATTATTTTATTCATCTGAAGAATGCATGCAGGATTTGGTCACTGTGCAATCTTTTATTGAGTGAAAGATTTCATCCTTTACTTCGCCTTTACAAAGCGCTGAGGAGCAGGGCACGCAGTCCTGCCTTGTGCTGATATATGCTCTGCCTGATTCCCCACCACGGGGCAGGTTATAAGTAGTAATCAAACAGGCAGGCATGGATCATTCTTGCTTCAGTGGGATCAGTACATGCTTCAGCTATCCCAGTTTAACAGCTTCCAGGGGAAAACCAGCTGTGTTCCACTGGCTGCTCTTTTCCTGTCCAGATCCAGTCTCCGGTGATGGTCTTTATGCCCTGTCATGGCATTTACTGCTTCTAAGGTGAATGATAGCAAGGTGTGTTGTACGAGTTGAGTACAGTATGTGTTGTTCAGCCCTGTCTCTAAAGGTCACCTCCTAACTGGCAAGTATCAGCACAAGGAGGAGGAGATCCTCGCATGAACTTGCCCCTGACAGTGTCTGTGGCTTGTTTCTGAGTCCTGTTTTCCTTTCTGCTGGGAAGTCCTTACCTCTGTGTACAACATGCATTCAGGATACACCACCAGCACGCCCTCTGCGCTGACCTGCCTGAGCAGATCACAAAGTAGTGACTGATGTGACCACGAAGCTGCTCTGTGACATACCATCAGGGCTTGAATGCAAGATACAAGCATGAAAGGTCACTTATAAAGACAGTTAATGACATTAGTTGAAGAGCTTTTGATTATAGTTTCTTATAAACAAGGAAGCTTTCAGTGGTGTGACCAAAGTTCCAGATTAGGTTTATTAAGAGGCTAAATTATTAAACAGCACTGGATTATTGGTGTGATCTGGAAGGCTTTAAATATTACAGTGGTGTTATGGAAAGCTCTTAGCTAGATGATTGTATCAGTGAAAAGGTTAATTCTTTAATTGTCCCTGAACATGTGGCTAAAGGTGAATAGTAGTATCTATCTTGACTTCATATTGTCTCCTGGGAAAAGCTACTGCCTGTACATCACCTTTTGCAGGACTGCATCTGCAGTGCAAGACCAGCAATCCTGGATGCTCTCAGTACCCAGCAACAGCAATGAAAGCGAAGTGTGCCCTGAGTGTGCAACACAGGCTTTGATTTACTGTGTAACCAGGGTAGCTGATAAAAAATGGTTCTTGGAGCTCACTTACCTTCACCAGGAGGTCACTGTACTCCCATCAGCTCAGCAAGGCCAATTAGTTTTGAATGAATTAACTCTTATCTATTGTCTTTTGATGTACTTGCCTATAAACATGCTGCAATACGCTGGACGAAACAAACCACATACTGTATTGTAATGCATTAGGTGCTATAGTCTGGACTTCTGGCAAAACAGACTTGGAATAACAGTAACCTCAGTGAGAACTTTTCTGCATCTTTCTGTGCATCAGCTCAGTGTTGCAGTGCCTATGGGGAGAAGCAAGAGAGTGTTGCAGGCTCTACATCCCTCCTGCTCTTGGCTGCTTGGCAGAGGATGCCGACAGAGATGCCAATTAATGTAAG
>JBCJKH010057246.1:0-11971 GCA_039877255.1 Loriculus beryllinus | reverse complement strand
ACCACCTCCTTATTCAAGGACTCTTGTTTTGGTGGTTAAGTGTTACAGAAAGCGATTTGAAAAGGTGGGGGAAGGTGGGAAGGAAGTGGGAAAAAAAAAAAAAAAAAAAAAAAAAAAATTCCAGGAACCAGAAGTATACATTAGTAAAAGTATCTTCAGTTCTGCTCTTTAACATCTGCTTTATAGAACCATAATTCCATTTCTATAAGGTAAGATTTTTAGAATTGCTTTGATTAACAGTATCAGCAGTTAACAATATTATTTTATCAGTATACCAAGTTCTTTCATTCTACTATATTCGTAAATATATTTTAATCTTCTCTTGTTAGCAGTGAACAGGCTTTTACTTTTACAAAGAGGGATGCGATTCTAGATCAGACTAGTCTGCAAGGTAGCCATGGCCTGATACTTCAAAGAAAGAAATCTTATTTACAGTCAGTTTTGACAAAATATTTACCAAGATCTCATATATTCCAAGCTCAACAGGTATATGCAAGCTGGTATTCCTTAAAGCATGACTGATCGTACTCCTAAGGTTTTAAAAAATATTGATTCTGTAATTCCAAGTGTTTCTTTATAGATATATATTTCCAATTCAGCTCAATACTCTTCTTAGATGCTACAGTCTTCTAGTCTTCTAAAACTACAAGTCAACCTCTTCTACACAACAAAAATTTGAGAATAGTTCACACACTGCATATAATTTACAGTTCCTCTAACCATCACTCAAAAATTCTCTACTTAATTTCTCTTACTTATTTACATTGTAAATGTTGTTTCCCTTTGATTGTTCACTTTAAGGGAACATTGGTGTAATACTGCTTCCATCTACAATTTTTTCTGTAGACCACAATAGGATCACATGAAGGTTGATTTCAAGTACTTCCAAAGAGTTGTTTTCATACGTAGTAATTTTGTTCCTCAGTCTTTTTATTATTGTGCATCGAGAAGCTTTTTTTTTTTACATTTACTGCAATGCAAAATTAGTAGGAAGAAATAGCTCTATATTAGTAAGAGTTCCATCAATACTTACTCCCAAACTAGTTAATTCTCCCTAGTACTGTTATTCATCTCACCCAGACAAACCGAGGTGTTTTCCAACAGGTAAAGTGATATTTCCTATTAATGTTGGCTTCAGTACTGTCCTTGAGGCTACAAGCAGCTGACATACATTAGAGTGCAGTCCAACTCTGCCTCCCACTGTGTTAAAAGCGTCTCACCTCATATAAAAGATACCAGTTGCCCTGGCTGGTCATCAATGCACTTTGAAGAATTGACATCACAGCAGGACAGGGCATAAAAAGGCCGCCTTCCAACAGCCCTGCTTAGCTCCTGGGCATAAGCATAGGGCTAACCAAAAGAGATCACCAGCACAGCTTCCTCCTCTTAAGTCAACTTTTGCAAAGTCAAAGAGTACGTGCTTTAGCATTCTAATCTTGCATGAAAAGGGCAGTATACAATTAATTATTCCTTAACATCATTCCAAGGATGTAATTCAAACTTATGCAAGACAACGAAGACAGCTGCAAGCTTTATTTTATCATAGCTAAACCCAGACATCTTGATTTCACTGAGTTTTCTTAAAAAGTTTCTTTACAACAGCAACTCTCAGTAACAACCCCCCACAACTTCATGCTATTTTTTTTGTGCTTGAGGGTACCTGGAGGCCAACTGCACAGAAGATTGTTTAGCCTTCCTTCAGAAATATCTTTTCCTGAGATAACAGCAGCAAAATCCCTTCAATAAATATTTAGTCCATCCACCTGTACCAATGGAATGTGAAATTGTTTGCAGTTCCCCAATCCTTCCCACAGAAAAGAAAGAATATGAGACAAGTCCTTGAGAAACCTGGTCTAGTGGAAGATGTCCCTTCCCATGGCAGGGGGGCCGTAACTAGATGATGTTAAGGTCCTTTCCAACACAAACTATCCTGTGAATCCATTAAATTCTTGAAGATTACAATTACATCAAGGTTTAAGCCAGGGAAGAACAAGTTTCCTATTAGAAAACAGTTTATATCATACTCCATTTATGCCATATGTCCTTTATGCTTAGGAATTAACATTTTTAGGTAAATGGAAGACAAGCTTACTTAATGGTTCTGTGCTACTACTCAAACTAGCAACCAAATCCTTATCTTGCGGTGCATCATCAGACTCTGCAGAAGGTGGGCTGACTGGGATTGCACTCCTCCAGTTAGTTTTCTTTCCAAAGTGTGGTTTGGGGACTCAGCTTTTTTCAGTTTACCATCATTACCATGAACACTATGGGCATGAAGAATGAGTGACATTTTTTAATCTCCTGTACATAGTATACTGATCAAAATGCAAAGACAGAAAGAAGAAAGTGAGTTGCTTAGAAAAAAAAAAAAATGACATAAGCATCAAGTAGACACTGCAGGGAAACAACAAAAGACACAAAGCTGATAGAGACCAGCAATAATTCTGTTTTGTTGACACTGGTTTTCACTGATAAAAATAATACGAAGTGATGGCCTGTAAACAACAGGAGGTAGTAAGTTTTGTTAGACAAATCTTAAAGACAAGTTGTTGCTATGATAAGGAAAAATAAGGCTTCAAAACGGAATATTCTGTAAAAGAAAGGAACCTGTCAAGAGCAAACCATCACACTTCTGGTTTAAGCAGTTTCCACATTTGATTTTGGCTAATAGAAGGAACATGACACAACTATTTTTTTTTAAAAATTGTTTTAAGCTTTTAAAGCTCTCTAAATTAAATTAAAAAACAAACAACAAAAAACCCAACATAAGGTCATCTCTTTACCACATTCACAGTTCACAAGAGAGACTCCAGCCTCAACTCCATCAGTTTCTTGCTAAGTTTTCTTTTGTGCCTTAGAAAACTATGTGAGATAATAGCAGCTTTTCAGCTAAAAGTAGGCCACGATCCTTTCAAGAATCCATCAAACAAAACATGGCACTCCCTACTTCACAGAAAGGACTATAATGCTAACACAATTTCCTATGATGAAATATGTCTTGGTTTTCTCTTCCTCCTGAAGAATGAGGATGGAAATGAGTGCCATCCAATTTGAAAGGCTCTTGTGTAGGATGGGAGACCCATTCCATACATCATATTTTAAGTTTTTTGACAGAAACCCCCTTAACCTTACCACAATCTCACATAAAGTTTTGCTTTTGCCAAGACTGCATTCTCCACTGATGGAAATATAGCTGGAAAAGATCATTTTTAGGACGTATGCCAGTGCAATTTGATGTCCATGATGTCATTTAGGTTGATTAGTCCAAATGTGTCAAACAAAACAGAAAATTAATCCAGTCTTTGGGAAGAAATATCATTTGACTCCTGTAGCTAACCCAAATCAATATTCATAAGAAAAAAATCAATATTCATAAGAAAAACATCACCACCATTTGCCCCATGTAGTCTCAACTACAGTTGAGACAGCAAATAAGGGCACTTTGAGCTCTGAAGCATTCTCACCGGCTTTTTCATACCCTTACACATACACACTACACTGCCCTTTCAAGAATTTAGTACACTTTTTCTTTTCTGAGCCCTCATTCTCCAACTTTAGAAACTGTTTTCTTGTATACTACCTGTTATCTACCTAAACCTGAGCATAAAAAAATTTATCAATTCCACTCCCTCAGTCTTGACTGTGAATCCTTGGATTTTTATTAGCATGTTTGCATGGAAATACTTGCCTCAGTCAGCCACTAAATCCAGCAAGATATTAAGTAAAGAACCTCATCGAAAGACAACATATTATCTAGCTCCCATGATGGCAGTGAGGTCTTTATGTCTACTTTCATTCTTCCACAACAGCTGAGAAGAAATATTTTGCTCTGAAAAGTGACAGAAACTAACATACTTTGCTGCTAGAGAAATTCAAAATTGCGTGATGGTGAATCCATCAAGATGCACCTTGCATGCAAACATGCTTGACACTCTTTGCCATGAACAAACATGATCTGAGGCAATCAGCTACTTTTCCCTCATTTTCATTAAGCTTCCTGAAATTGTGAGAAACACACTACTAGAGACATGTGTCTCTAGATCATTGAATGAGTTTCTATTTTTGGAATTGCCAAGTGAGCAGACTTAACTTAGAAAAAAACCAAATCAAAACAAAACAACCCACATAAAAGAAACAATGACAATAGTTTTGGGATCAATTCAGATCAAGTTGGCCACAGTCACGTAGAGTGGCAACTATTTAGTTGTTATCTTATTGTCTGAACTTCCAGCAAATGGTAGTTTTTGAGTTCCAGCCATGCACCAGATGCTAAAGGCAACCCATGGTTGGCGGGTGCATCAAGCAGTTGTACAGACTGCAGCCTCTCACAGCAAGGATAATTTTTGTTACTTCTAAATCACCATTACAAGGTGTTTTATAAACCCTAACAGCATTTATATATGTATATGAAGAATATTATACATGCATATGTCTGAACATTTGAGAATGCTTGCTGATTTACACAATACTTGCAGCTGAAACAAGGAAGGCTAACGGATTAAAACCTGACAAAAGGAATATGTTGACCATAGGAATGATTTAACGTGATACTTTCAAGCATTTAGCTTTGTCTCTGTTGAAAACCACCTCTGTCATTTATGAAGTCTGTAAGCTGCCAAAATTTCACTTAATGCTTCACCCAGAAATGAGACATGAAGTAGCATAGCGCTTCTTCCTACACATCAGAGCAAGAACTTAGACAGCATGGGATTTAGGTGCAAGCAGAGAGGCACACAGTGCTCTTTTAGGCACTTCTGTAGTAACCAAGGCACCTGCATGGGTTGGCAGATGTGATATCAGATCCATGCCTTTCTGGAGAAGCAGCTGTAGATCAGGCAAGATAAGTGAGGTCACCTAAAATTGCACTGGGTGTTGAAACTTGAATTTCTCCCAGCAAAGTCACCTTCTACAAAGCCACTGAGACTGCTATTAAATTCTCTAACGTGTAAATCCTGATTTGAGTTTTCTTTTAAAATCTAAAGAGATTTACATGAGGATGATTGTTGCTGCTCAGAAAAAGCTTGCTATTTGTTGGTTAAAACGAGATACTGGTTTTGAAAGTATTTTGCTAGTGCCTAAAAGGTTAATCCCTGCACACGAAGGCACATCTGCCTGCTGTACCTTCTTTCTATAACTTTAAATTCCTTGCTATTTTCTGCATGGGCTTTGTTAAATATATTTCTTCTTAAAGTGCAGAGTCTTGAGTTTATAAAAGCAGATGAGCTTTCCACTTGTCTAAATTGGGAGGCATTACTGTTGTGTGCAAATGGACTGTCACACACTTCTCTCCTTACGTAGCAGTGGGGGAGAAGTGGAGACAGGGGCTGAAGCAGATAATTCATTGAAATGGGCCTGACCCCAGAAGGAAGCTGAAATATGCTGGCAGTTGGAAGCAGTGGGAGTGAGGTGGCTTCTTTAATTTTGAAGGAATTAAAGTAGCAGTGTATGAAAAATATGAAACAATGTTTATTCCTAAGGGGAAACAGCACACATGCTTCATTTGCAAACCATACATGCTTTATGCACAATGCTAAGTCACTCATCAGCATCAGTATAGTCACATGAAAGGGTCAAAGCCCACACATTTTAGTGTGACAATGCTGCTCAGTTTCTCCTCTTTAGGAAATGATTACAGGACACTAACTGCCAAGAAAGGGGGATCTCCTGAAATAGTGGGCAATTGGACATTCTAGGTAAGGAATGACCTTATCAGAGAGTGGTGGGAGCTACCCTGAGGGAAAGTCGTAAGGTTTAAGTGAAGGGGTGCAGCAGCACAGAAAAATACAAAAGGAGCCTGCTGACATCATGTGTCATATATAGGCCTGCCCTTACACAAGCTGTTGGCAGAGTATGTGTTTACCTTCAATCTTGCAAAGTTCTAGCTGAGGATGTGCCCTTGCTTACTGCTTGCGCATTGCCCTCCCTTTGGTTTAGTTAAGAAACCAAGCGGTTTTTCTGAAGGTGTTCTGCAACTCTTCTCCTGCATGATTGTTTATTTCATGTAGCACATAAATTTCATCCATTCCAGGGGCTCTGTTGAGGTGTGATTAGACAACCCAAGATCTCTGATCAGAAAAGCAGGTTTGCATTCAGAACTCTGAAAGTAAGAGCCTGCGTCACCTTGCAGGATTACTACAGCCTCCTACAACTTTAAACTACATTGGAACGATTGCATGATCCTGTCAAAACATAATTTATCAACCCTACCAAAACTTTGTGCTGCTCTTTGGTCAGGGATTGTTTTTTTACTCAGTTTTGCCCTTTTCCTGTGGGGACTGTTTTGAAAGCATAAACAATTACACCAATTTTAAACCTACGGTTATTCTTGGGTCAAAACAATTTCAGAGCAAACAATTATTGTCAGAAATACTACACCAGGAATAGAGCCACACATCAGATAGACACATCAGATAGACACAGATACATAAGTAATGCCACTTGCACCTACTGGAATGCTGATTTCTGGGAGAAAAATACAAGTTCTCTTAACAACAATACACTTTACGTGCTTTTAAATGTGTTGATTCCTCCCCATTTTGAGTGAATAAACTGAAACTTGGAAAACCGCTTTTCTGATATTTGACAGTGTCTCTTAATGAATGCAACTTAAATAGGAGACAGATATGGACTGTATGACAGTCCATTTGCACACAACAGTAATCACAGTTGATATGTTTGTTTAGAGATCTAATTTTAATGCTTCAGACCTCAGATACATATACATTTTTAAAAGTCTTAAGAATATTTATCCATGGTGCTACAGCTGTATGTGTGAAGTAGTATTCTGACCTGGTAAAATACAGATATTTTTTGTCCTTCTGTAGTTGTCCCAAGCCAGGCTACTCTGCTAGAATGCTTCAAATGAGGACATACCCTTTCATATCCTTTTAGTTACACAAGCAGGAGTTTCTATTTTCTTGTTTATCCTCAATGAAAGGGTGAGCAGTCAAGTCAAGCATTGGGCAATGCAGCAGATGTGCACAAAGCACCCATCTGACAATGGCCAGGGTTCCCACTGAGACTTTTGAGTCGAGAATAATTGCATTTTCTTTTGGCATGAACCAAGGGTACAAAATCACATTTACGTGTGCAAGCCTTTGCCCTCTCAACATGTGTTCTCAGCTGCATTTGAGTAGCTGGCGAAGGTCAGCTCGATTTTCAGTGCTAAATCCAAAGGGTGGTGGTAGGAATGTGGCAGATAATGGCATTTTAAAATATAGTATTTTCTCTCCCTCCAACTACACTTGGGTTTTATTAGTTGGGTTTTGCAGGAAAAAGTTTTTTAGAAAGATCTCTCAATCATAAACAAATTCAGGTTTTTCAAAACTGAGAAAGAAAAAAAAAAAGCTGATATTGCACAGAATTCAATTTTTTACACGATTGCCTTCAGAAAATCTCCCAAATTGACATAAAAGATCAGTATTAGTTTCAGGCTATGTGCTTTTTTCATATAATGACTACTCCTCTGTTTGGTTTTATTTTTATGTTATTTCCCTTTTAGCATCTAAATTCTTTCAAAGCATAAAGAACTCTCAATCTAATCTTCCATCTGTTACATAGTCTGCCCTGTTTTTCCTTTCCTTCCCTCTCTTGATCTGCATTTTTTTGTCGTATCTCCTTTTTCCCACCCCCCAAAATTCCCTATCACCCCTTCCCATTTGGGCCTCCAGTTCTTGGAGTACTTAGCTTTTTTCCATCTATTAGCAGCAAAACAAATTTTACCCAGATTTCACCTCCTGAAATGTAAGTGAATTTGATTTGCTACATTTTGGATAAAAATTAAGATGCAAACCAAGAACCAAAAAAACCCACCCAGACAATCATACACACAACACACTGCAAACAACAATTCCTAACATATTTCTGATACAGCAAGTTCATCCTTTGAGGTACATATATGTGCTAGTCCCACATCTGAGTATAGATTCAAAAGCAGCACTCAGTCAGAAACAAAGTGAAATGTGTGACTAAGTTCTCCAATACTTACTGTAAGACTAATTCACTTCCCTTAAAGTTAATAGCAAGAAACAATCAGCTCTTCATACCTTTGTAAGGACACAGAATTGACTTCCAACTGTATGCTTAATTTTCATGCTGTATTGATTTCTCGTAGATTTACTTTTGAGAAGACAATAGCAGATATCCATCAGACTCCAAACTTTTGTACTTGGCAAGACCTAATCACATATGATCTTATCAAAACGTGAAACCCATACAGTGCTTATGGGCTTATATAACCCACCAAACCCAAGACAGAGAAAATATATCTCTTGAAAAGTAGATGAGAAGATCAATTATAGTGAAAACCCTTGACTATCCAGTTTCTCTGCTCTCCCTTAAAACTTGAAAGGTCACAAAGTAGATTGTTTGAGACCAATCTACCAATTTTCTGTACTTTTACTGAAGAATGCCCAAGCCTTTAGTAACAGAGTTTTGCCTCAATTCACTACTAAACTGATGGTACTTCATACCTCATGCAGCCTTTTTCCTGCATGAGACCTTTCCCTTGTTCTCTAAGTAATACCCTACCCTATACTACCCTTACCTACTTCTTTCATCTCTTGTTACCATTGGGAAATGCGCCTGCACAAATGCAGTTAATTCTCAGTGTGATATGCAGCACCATTACTTAATTTCAAACGAATTCTAACAGAAACTGCAACTACTTTAAGTAGTTTTAAGCTCACTCGAAAGGGATGTGATTGCAGGGTCATTTAAATGAATTAGGCAAGTAAAACCCCAAACAAAGCAAATTTTGTGGTACCTTTGCTTTGTGATTTGAAATTTTATTTTAGGAGCTCCCTCTGGCTCTAGACATGATCAACGCCAACATTTGTCAGGATGGCTCTTCTGAAGTCAAGCTGTGCTGGCTGTGCATATTCCCTGATCCAGATCACTCAGTGCTGGCCATCCTTCAAGAGTGGCAGTTTAAGGGTTAAGCATCAGAGGGCACAGAACATCACCACCTCGAATAAAGAGCCCTGAAACAGAGCTGGCCACACTGACAAAGCCTGGAGGGCAGTGCTGCCTGCCCAGCCCCAGCCACCATCACAGGAATGTGATTGAGATCACCCTTATTCCCATCATTCTCTAAGCTCTTTCTAGGTACAAAGGCAGTAAACAGTACCTTGCTGGGCTGACAGGGCTTGAACTGGCCCATTCCAGCTGCTCCCACAGTGTCAGACATTATGAGTTACAAAATTAACTGAATATCCCCCAAAACCATCCCTTACCAAAGTTGTAAATTTGCCATCTGCAAATTATTTGGCATTTACAAGTTCAGGTACTATATTTTGGTCTCCTCTGGAAAAACAGGGGCAGAAACAATAGGCAGAGAAGTATGTTACTAAATGATTTGTCACATAACTGGGGGTGGGGGAGGAGGGGAGAGGAGAAAGGAGTTGGATCAGCCAAACCCCAACTGCATGGAATAATGTGTCCTCAGGAACAGTCCACAAGATCTGACTCAGATTCATACATGTAAATGTATCCTTGTATCTGTAACACACTTTAAAATGGGGAAAAAAAAGTGCACTAAGACAGACAGAAACACAGCAATAACTATCAAAACTCTCAGCTACTGAAATGCTTCTGGCAATTCCTATGTTTTGACAAAAAATGCCAAGCACAGTGTTATGAAGCTGGTACATTTATAAACTCAGGAAATGAATGAAAAAGCTCAAATATGAGTTAGATACACCATGTATTTAAGAAGAAAACAACTCACAAAGACAGGGAAACCAAAGCTGATGGAAGCTGAAGTTGAATTAAGAGTGAACTCAAAGCTTCACAGCATGGGATGGTTTATTAGCAGCCTGAAGACAAAGGCCACAAAGCAGTTTTACTCCCTTAGAGAGAGGAGCCCTATTATGGAGCTTTTCAACTCCCCAAGAATTGCCTTTTAACTCTCCCTCCACAGTAGGACAAACAGGGGAAAGAAATTAGTCTTGGATGATGTTAGCTGTTTTGTAACTTGTAGTGTTAGTCCCACTGGAGCTCTTCTGACTCCTGTCAAATTTATCCTCTTGACATTGAAAATGGATTAACCTAAGGCATCTTTTTATAAATACAAAAACCACAAACCAAACAGAAACCCATTGCATTTTCTTCCTCTGCCTTCAAAAATATGGGGATTAATTAGATGGCCAAATGATATTTCCTGGACATAACAGTAAGATCTCTTGACTGTAGAGCTACTATTAAAGGAAATGCTGTATGCTAACACAGAATCTGCCTAATTAACTATGTCATGCTGTCACCTACCTACAGTGTGAAAATATAAAATACTCCCACACACCTTGTGCTTTCAGCGATCTCTAAGTCATTGAGCCTGAAACACTATCTGCGGGAAAAGGCATTCAATATACCAGTATATCCCACTTGGCTTAAATTAGTGCATTCGTAACAAGAAGAGAGAAAACTCTTATCTTTCAAGCAATTTAAGGAGAACTCATTATTCTGGATAACTGGTGCTGCTTACTGAAGAGAATTTTCTTTAGATGTGCCCAATTCTGTCTTTCTAAAAACATCTCATCCTTAGGTCTTTTGCTCTAATGACTAAGTCATTATAGTAAGTAAATGGCCTGTCATCTTACATGATTTTATTTCAGTAGGATTGTACAGAAAGAAATATAAATATGTGATAACCTGAGCAGCAGTTCAGACCAGAAGTTATATATACATATCTTTGCTCCTATAAGAAACTGATACGCCTTATAAAGTGGTGTAACTTGGAAGTGAATTTGCTTCATTTGGGCAGGTACAGCCCAAAGCAAAATTTGGGCCACACCATATGGAGAAATACATTTACTGTTTTTGAAAATAAAGCTAGAGGAATGCTAGAGGAAAAAGAAAATCTCCATGTCTTGTAGTGGACTCTGCTGCAACAGAACGATCCCATAAAGAACTTAAATCTTCTCTCATAAGGTGAATTTAGTGACTTTATGTCGGTGGTCCCAGGCTGTAATGCCCCATGTGAGGAACTGTATTGCTTTAGCAATATTTGCCATAAATGCGTCTAATAGTATAACACATTTGTCACCTGTATGGCGCTATTAAAAACAACTAGCTTTTTTGCACTGTTGCAATAGATGCTCATGAGGCTGACATACTGAAAAAAATAATCCGACACCATGAAAAGCCTTCAGAGGCAGGCCTATCTGATCAACTTTACAACTTCTACCGTGCCCAGGTATAAAACATGGTATCTGTAAATGATAACTGTGAAAATGGTGAACGTGGATTTTTCCATGTGATTAGCAACTACTGGATTCATGTAACTAAACCACTGCACAATGCCCTAAATATCTAAGGTACCAAGATAAGTTCTAGCAAGACAATAGTATGTTTCTTATTCAAAAAAGCATAAACATTTAATAGCTGAGCAAATATACAGTGGATTTATATTATAATAAGAAATGCCCAGTATTCTAACTATCTAAATTTGAGTTTTCTGTTGAAAGATGTCCTAAATCACTATACTTTCAGCTATAATAGGTGGTCTAGTCCAACAGTCTTGTCAGTAGTCTTTGAGGAAGGACTGGTGAAGAACAGAACTGAAAAAGCACAGAAAAATGTGAATGAGGGGAGGGAAAAAAAAAGCTTTCACTGGCAAAAACTGTTTCATATTTAAGGAGTATTGTGCTTAAGGAAGAGGTAATATGAACTTGTCATCACAACTATTCATACAAAATGGAGTACAAGCAAAAAGTAAACTAAATAAATTTTTTACACATCCAGTGTAAATAAAAACTTACTATGTTGTTTACACAAACGCACATGCATTCCTATATACACATCCATACACAGAGAGAACAGGCAGCCTGTGACTTCGGCAACATTTCTTTAAAGATAAAATCTTTCTGAACCTTCAAAGCACATGTTGCAATTGTGTTGAACCTGTGAGGATTTAAGTCAAGAATATACACTAGCAAGGACTCCTCAAGGATTATAGCATGGTAAGATGAACAAG
>JBCJKH010057245.1:11604-25124 GCA_039877255.1 Loriculus beryllinus | reverse complement strand
TACAACTCTCCTGTCATGGGCAGGGACACCTCGCACTAAACCATGTCACCCAAGGCTCTGTCCAACCTGGCCTTGAACACTACCAAGGATGGAGCATTTACCACTTCTCTGGGCACCCTGTGCCAGTGCCTCACCACCCTCACAGTAAAGAATTTCTTCCTTATATCTAACCTGAACTTCCCCTATTAAATTTAAACTCGTTACCCCTGGTCCTATCACTACAGTCCCGGATGAAGAGTCCCTTTCCGGCATTCTTGTAGGCCCCCTTCAGATACTGGAAGGCTGCTATCCTTGAGATGTGCAAAGCAACAGTTTTCTACTGAATGCTAAGTACATGACTGGTAAAAGGACACGAATGAAGGAACTCATGCATCAGCGTTTGAAACCTCATTAATACCTTACCAGAGATGTACCTTTCCACAGCAAACAGTGCAACAAGTCAGATAAATAATAAATCACAATAAGAAATGTTACATGAATTTTCTGTCAGTGTGATTGGAGAAATCCTTGTATTACAGAAATAAATGTCTTTCTGATGAATTTTATAAAAGGAGTCCTAAAATATTCCACATTCAGCTTTATGCTCAGTGCCTTCTAATGCCTGGTTCCTTTGCATTATGAAAAGAAACCCTACAAATGGGTATTTTTTTATCTTTTTTTCCTAATCAAAAAACTCCCTGAAGACCAAATTTACAAGAGAATAGACAACAGCTCGCTGGAGACTGAATTTACAAGAGAATAGACTACAGCTCAACAGGTTATCTACCTCTTCATCTGCACCACAGGAGAATCGCCTTTTGTTTTGACAGATGTTTACAGATGTTCTGTTTGCCACAGGCCAACCAGTGATATATTGGCAGATTCCGCAGCCTGGGAGCTTCTGTCAGACCTGTTTTTTCTCTCTTCATGAAGACGCAGAAAAACCTGGGTAATATTGCTGTTCCAGAGGCTGAATACCTGTGCATCACAGAAGTGGAACACTGATTATGGCTGAATGCAGAAGACAGGCTGGAAGTGCCCTTCTTCATGTGGATGCATATTTTCTCTTGCAGCAGAAACTGTTGCTCCCTGGTAGGCTTTGAAACTAGGAATCTGGACCCTGTGACTGCCAAGTTTGAGTTGTTCGTGTTCTACTGGTGGAAAAATAAGAGCATACTTCATTCCTGATGGATAAATGAGAGCACCCTTCATTCTGACTTGTGACACTTTTAGTAAAAGTGGAGCCCATTACTTCTCTCTGCTCAGGGGGGATAGCTCAATAATCTACTTTTCTTCTACTCAATCAATACATCAATTGATTAGATCAATAATCTAGTCAAGAACTCTTCTCAGCAAGGCTTTCTTTTCTTCTTTTAAATGAGGATGACTGAAAATTCTCATGAGTTGCCCTTAACTTTTTCTTCTTAGACTGATAACCTGCACTTTTTGGGTTTTTTTTTTTCCTTCACTTTTTATTCATACCTATTATATCATTTGTGTGGATCATATTCTGGAACATTCATGAAAAGACACTGACACAGATTTTTAACCAGGAAAACATGTATGTCTGGAATAATTGTATGCTTGAACTATCTCAAATCAAGGGCTGGTATATGTAAATTAGAGAAAAATATGCATTCGAAAATGAGATTTAATGAACAGTATGGTAGAAATTAACTAATTTTTCTTTTCTGATCAATACTTGCCAATAGTTTAGCAGATGTGTGTCTTAGCCTACAATCCTTTTGAAGCCACAGTCCCACTTCATCTGCTCTTTGAGAGCTAGCTGAAGAGGTTTTGTGGGACAGTGTTCAGCCACTCCACAGTGTCCTTCCACGTTGCATTTTCTGGTCTGCATCAAACTTTTGGCTCACATTGGCACTAGTGAATCTGCAGTCTGAACTACATCTCATTAGACACTACAGAAATACCGTGTTTGACAAACAATGGAGTTGGACTACGCAACGATGTTATTTTGGGCCTGTCCGGAGCAAAAGCTATTGGAAATCTGTCAGCTCTGATATGTTACAGATTTCCTGCCCAGTATTCCAAAGCTTACGTTCTTGCAGAATTTCTTCAGGCATTTGTATCTCCTTGGACAAGCAACTCACTTCTGCAGGTAAGGACATTACTTGAGTCTTCCAGTGCACAGCCTCAATGAGCATGTAGATGTGTCAGTACTACCAATAGGTGCAATTGCTATTGCAACCCATATTTAGCCTGGGAGGTCTGAGTCTTATTTCTTCATTAGAATGGATGAAATTACACATGCTAATTCACTCAGTCTCAGCTATAAGCAGTAGATGGCCCACGGAGAAGACTTGCACTGAGGCAGCTGAGCCACAACTCTGTTTTATGGGTGCATCAAAATGCCCTTTGCCCATCAGCATGGGGGAAGAACTGCAATGATCACTCAGCTGCCGGTCCTTCATGCACAGACTGAGCTTCTACTGACCGTTCACTTCTAGACTAAAGAGTTAAGCAAACAATCACAAATGAATCTACAGTAATTTCTGTATTGGTAAGATCACCTGCAAGTTCCCACAAAGTTAGATGGCCATAAGACAGAAACTGCCAATCACCATGTCATTAAGCTATGAAGCAGAATTCAGTCTTCATGCTGAACTGAAGGAAAATCCTAAATTGAACTTGGCTGTTTGTTAATTAGTGGTGTATTTAAATAGTAAAAAATTAATGCAGAGCACAAAGCTCTATCACCATCTATAGAAGTTGCTACATTTCAAATGTCTCATAAAAATGCTCAAATTCTTGCTTTTGCCAGAAGAAAAACAATCACTTAAATGAAGAGTCTTAATTTAATTTTTTGCTTGGTTGGTTTTGGAAAGATCTGTTAGCATATCGCAAAGACAAGAAACACCTGGTAAAGTCATCGTTTTTTTCTTAGGGAACACTACACTGAAACTCACATAACTGAAGATCAAAAAGCTCCTAAAATCTCAGTGGATAAACTTGGAAGAGATACACAAAGTAAATTGAGATTTTTTGAGCTCTCACCATATAACTAAGTTTTAAATGGCTTCTTTATCATGATCAATAAAAGACCTAGCTAAAAGAAGATGATGTAGCAGAATCTATAGACAGAAGGAAGGCAATTTAAAATGTGCAATATGCTCAGCAAGATCAGTCACAGAATCATAGAATAGAATTGTTTAGGTTGGAAAAGACCTCTAAGATAATCAAATCTAACCCCAGCCCTGCCAGGTCCATCACCAAACTATGTCCATACAAGCCACATCTACAGGTCTTTTCAATACCCCCAGGAATGGTGACTCAACCACTTCCCCAGGCAGCCTGTCCCAAAGCTTGGCAACCCTTTCAGGTAAGAAATTGTTTTTAATAGCCAATCTAAACCTCCTCTGGTGCAGCTTGAGGCCATTTCTGTTAGTCTTATCTCTTGTTACATGACCATGAACCCCACTCCATCCTCCCTTCAGGTAGTTGTAGAGAGCGATAAGGTCCTCCTGAGCCTTGTTTTCTCCAGACTAAAACCCGCAGGTCCCTCAGCCCTTCCCCATCACACTTGTGCTCCAGGTCCTGCACCAGCTCCGTTGCCATTATGTGGCCCCTCTCAAGCACCTCGATGTTTTTCTTGTAGTGAGGGGCCCAGACCTGAATACAGGATTCAAAGTACAGCCTCACGAGTGCTCAGTACTGGGGGTCAATCACTGCCCTGGTCCTGCTGCCACACTGATGCTGCCACAGGCCAGAATTCTGTTGTCATCTTGGCTGCCTGGGCACAAGCTACTCATGTTTAGCTGCTGTTGACCGAACCCCCAGGCTCTTGTCCACAGAGCAGCATTCCAGGCACTTTTCCCCAAGCCTGGAGTGTTCCATAGGGTTGTTCTGACTAAAGGGCAGGACCCAGCCCTAAGCCTTGTTCAATCTCACACAACTGGCCTCTACCCATTGATCCATCCTGTTCAGATCCTCTGCAGAGCCTTCTTACTCTCAAGAAAATCAAGGCTGCCAGCCAACTAGGCGTCATCTTCTGACTAGCTGAAGGTGCACCTGATCCCCTCATCCAGATCATTGATAAAGACATTAAACTGAACTGGTCCCAGTACAGAGCTCTGGGGGACACCACTTTTTCCAGCCACCAACTGGATTTAACTCCATTCACAACTCTTAGGGCCTGACCATCCAGCCAGGTTTTTACCCAGCAAACAACATGCCTGTTGAAACCATAAGCAGCCAATTTCTCTTGGAGAATGCTATAGGAAATAATACCAAAGTCTTTACTAAAGTCTAGCTAGACAATATCCAGAGTCTTTCCCTCATCCACCTTGTCATAGAAGGATACCAGGTTAGTCAAGAAGGATCTCACTAGCATCATCCCTCAAACACTGGTGTGCTGCTCCAGGCTTATATCTGGTAAGCCTGGTTTGATTCCTTTGTCCCTTCAAACATAGTTTAAAGCTCTTTCATGATCCCTGCTAACTCCTGTGCAAAGATCCCTTCCCCCTTTTAGTCTGGTGTCAGCTTCATCTGTCACCAGCAGGTCTGCTGTTGCGTTATCCAACCTATGACCAAAAACACCCAAGTTCTGCTGACACCAGGCTTGAAGCCAGGTATCAGTCTGATGGCTCTTTAAATGTTTACCACTCTTTCAAAAGTCCACGATTACCTCAGTTCACTTCTTTTTCTTATATTGTTTCTTTTCAAACTCAGGAAAACCATTCTCCCATCCTCCTGAAAAGCTAGAAGCACTTTATCTATCTGCAAGATTTTATTTAGTTTTATTACATAAAAACTATAAAAGAAGATACAAATATTTTGTAATGCTGTTGCTTCAGGAATTTCATTGGGATGTTAACAATATCAGAGACAGAAAAAGCAATTCCTTGTGACATTTCTCATATTTCTGTAACCGAAGTAAAATATATCTATCCAATGAAGCATATTGCTACATTTTTTTGGTTGGTTATGTCTATGGGAATAAACAGGAACAGGGAATGGGCAACAGCTTCAAGGCAACACAGCATTAACCGGCTTACATCTGTACTCCTCTGTAAGCTCTAAAATGGTTTATTTGGGAAATAGCTAGTTCAAGACATGTGAAACAGACATAGGGAATGAGTTAATGGTGGAACAGTTTATAAAATCTGAGATTCAGGCCTGAGTTCCCCTCTGTGCTATCTTTAATTTACAGTTATTCATAGAACTATAGAATCATAGAATGGTTTGGGTTAGAAAGGACCTTAAGATCATCCAGTTCCAACCCCCCTGTCACAGGTAGTGACACCTCACAGTAGACCACGTCTCCCAAGGATCTATCCATGGCCTTGAACACTGCCCGGGATGGAGAATTCACATCAGCCTCGGGCAACCTGCTCCAATGCCTCAGCACCCTCCCAGTAAAGAACTTCTTCCTTATATCCAACCTGAACTTTAAAACCATTCTCCCTGTCCTGTCACTACTGTCCCTAACGATAAGTCCCACTCCAGCATCCTTGTAGCCACTGCAAGATACTGGAAGGCTGCTATGAGGTCCCCACACAGCTTCTCTTCTCATCAACAACAAAACAAACACTTGTCTATTTGAAGAATACCAGCTGATTTCTCACATCACACTCATTTGCTTGGATGCTTACGTGTAGTCTTATGTATAAATCTGTTTAGTTTCCCAATTGCAGTTATCTTCTGGATCACATCTTAGAGATGTTGTTCATCTCTTAGAACCATAATGATAAAAAAAAGCAATGTCATTGACATGTGTTCTGTTTGTCTGTAGGATCAAACAAGGCAAATCAGCACCTAATGCAGATTAATTCAATCTAACCTAAAGTTTTCCTAGTATACACAAAAAAGAATTGCTAATGCACACAGAGATTCACAGCCTTGATGTTTGTTTTTTAAAGCTATTGAAGTCTCAAAAGCGCTTAAAACCAATACAATTGCATTTTCTCCCTCTGATCTGAACAGGGATCTTAAAAGGAAGAATTACACTGATTATGGTGGTAATTACTGCTATGGCAGGAGACAACTTTATTACTTATGCTTGAGAAAGGCACCACTGGTTTATTGTCATCTACCATTTATCCACGTTATCCAAACCACAATGGCTTGGGCCAAAATCATCAGAGATGTATCGAAATTAAGCAGCTTGCTCCCTGTTTTGACCAAGCCTTCCTTCATGATTTATCTACTCCATCCAGTCCATTGAACTTCACAGTAATGAGAGCACAGTCAGTCACAGGTTTATTCCATTTAGATTTTATAATTACATATACTGGTTGGATTGATCCCTTAGGCACAGTAATGCAATAATGATGTTTTCAGTAGGTGGCATTGTGTGACCTGTAGCTCCCTCAGAATCAGCACCATTAAAACACAACTCCTCTCTTTTTTGTTTTGATGCTTAAAGCAGTTAACGCTCTTTCCCATTAGTCTCAATAAAATGCAAAACTCATTCCATTTTGTATTTCTATTTGGTGTGTCTATATGTATATACCAAAATATATCTGTATTCATTAAATCTTATCTGTTCTTCTTCCACCCTCCCTATCTTCTTCCCTCACTACATCCATATTTATTGCATTAACTTCATCAGTCAGCCTTGAATTTTAGTGTGTTGCTGAGGGAAGAATCGGTTTCATCAGCAGAGGAACACAGCAATGCTTCTGAGGAGGTTTTTCTTCCTATTAAGAAAAGGCATTTCCCAGGTAAATGCTTCCTGTGGGAGTATTTCTAATAAAGGTGTTTCCAGAGGCCTGATTTTCAGCTGCTGAGTATGCCTGGCCAAACTGGTGTTGACATTTACTGGAGCATGTTATAGCTTCAGCAGGGAGGGATTTGTATGTGCCTATTTAAAAAGATATTATTGAAGATAGTTATTTTCCTGCAATGTCTCAAAAGGACTGTACTCCTCCTTTTAGACTTTATATTAAAGTAACTGGCCAGTGGATCATGACTCTTGAGATAAATCTATAAGAGATATAAACATGAAGAATCAAGTTTTCGAAGAGAAAGTGCCTATAAGCAGGTATAAGAGTAGGAAACACCCTCTAGACTCTTTTAAACCCTCAATGATTTTATTACCATACTCATTTTTATTTAGAAGCAATTTAAATTAGAATTAAGGATGAAACGACATCTTACTCTTCAGTATGAAAATCAGCACTGACCTAACCTTCAAAGCTTACCCATAGAACATAGGAGACATGTCCCACAATGGACATAAATGAAGCTCTCCGATTATTATAAGCTTAGTGCCTAAACTTAAAGGTGCAGTTTTTCCAAGCTTCTTTGACTTTGCCTTAATCCACACAGGCTTTACAGTATTGAGACTGTCCTGGTATTAATGTTTGGAAATACATTTTCTCAAATACACAAAAATTGTTGCTGGGAAATAAGAAGTTGACTAACACGTATTTAATTCATAAAGTCGAATCAGAAAACATAAAGATATGCTACAAAGCTTGGAGAGAGTAACAGTAAGATATGAAAAAAAGAGAGATCCTCAAAGAAAGAGAATAAAATCAGAACGTTTCTGCTGCTGTCACAGCACAATATGAACTCTGAGTTCCTCAGGTTTTCCCTCCTATCTTCTTCAGAATAGGATAACTTGTTTTCTTACTGGATTTGATTTGGCTAATTATTGCTTTTGGTGTAATTATGTCCTTCTGGCATAACTATTGCTGCTCTTCTGGTGAGTTTTGCCTTGTACCTGGTTTTACATTGCCCCTGTCAAGACTTCATCTTACATTTTTTATGTAAGAACCAATTTATACTACTACTCTATAAGGGCTTTTTTTTTAAGGGGAAAATTCCCCATATCACATAGTACTTATTTCCAAACAGTGGCTGTGGAAAGTTGGCCTCATGACTGTACTTAGTTATCTTTGTTTTGATGTAGAGCATTAACTGTTAAACAATTCTGATTTGGATTTTTTGTGCATCTAGAGCAAAAAATTACTGCACACAAAAATCCCCATTGTGTTTAACATTACATCCATTTCTTTCTCTTTGCTGGACTCTAAAACCAGACTTTTTCATTTTAATCTGCCTCAGGATATTTTATTATCACATTTGCTTGTCTCCAGGCCAGAATTTCATCTAGGGTTTTTCATCAAATTCTTTTATATGTCAATGAAATGTGCCAACATGTAATGCTGGAAAATCTGGGCTATATTAATGGGAGATGAAAGAGGTTCTATCTGTGCTGTCAGTTTAGCTCAGCTTGAGTTCATGCCCATTCTCAAACTCCCTGGTCATCTGCAATGCCCACCCGTTGGCTCAGTTTTCAGCTCTTACTAGGAAAAAGACAAATAACTTTGCAGGTAGAGAAACTCAGGCACTGAGTTTCATACAAGGTCATGTATAAAACTCCAAAAATTAAGAAATCACTTCACAGAGTCATGGATACTTCAAAGTGAGGGGAAAAGCCCTATTTTATACAAAGAAAATGAAACAAGAACCATTTATATATTTTTCCTACTTATTCTGATGTCAGTATATTTGCCTTTTGCTCCTTCATCATCTTCTTGCTGAATTTTTTCTCATTTAAAAATAAGAGCAAAAAAAAAAAAAAAAAAAAAAGAAAGGTTTAAAATAATCTTTTATTTGTAAAAACCTAGCAAAACTAATTTTACTTAAAAAGAAAGATTGCTAAAATATGCTTTCATTCACTTTATACAAACCCCTCTATTTCCCCTTTGAACAGTACAGAAATTCTTTGGAAAAATATCACAACCTGAAGTTTGGAGAAAATCGCAGCATCACAGATTGGTTTGGGTTGGAAAAGACCTTAAAATCATCCAACCCCCTGCCATGGGCAGGGATGCCTCACACTAGACCATGTCTCCCAAGGTTCTGTCCAACCTGGCCTTGAACACTGCCAGGGATGGAGCTTTTACCACTTCCTTGAGCAACCTGTTCCAGCGCCTTACCGTATACAATAGAACCTTACACTTCATCTTCCATTCTTTCCCATTTTCTGTTCACAGTCTGTAGAGAGCCATCACTTTTCTAGGTTTGTGTATCTGTGCCTTTCAACTTCCCATAAGAATTAAATTACACTTGCAAACTTTTTGCATCTGTGTGGATTGGCTCCTATAACTCTCTCCAGACTCTGGTTCCCCCACCCCGCATACACAGTAATAGCATAATATTGATGCTATTTTCCTATTTATCAATTCTCATTCTCTGCTGCCATACTTCAAAATACCAATTTGTTTCCTAACACCTACAGTGCATATAGAATAAGACTGTGTTGTTAGCCAAGCTGCCCAAAATGATTTGTTCCTTTTCAGGCATATTTACTGTTTTAATTATTTTACTTCCTTACAGTGGATACAAACTTTATATTTTTTAAAATCTCCCTGTTTGCCACATCCCTTATGCCTGTTAAATTCTTTCTTCCTTAAAAGAAAATGAAATCATTGATAGTACCCGTTGGATCATGACAGCTTTGCTTGTTGCAGTTGTCATTTTCAGTGTATCAGAGCTGACCCGGAGTTTGCCTGACAGTGACACTGCTCTGAAATGAAAATTAAATGAGGATGACAACTCCAGCTGGATAGATAGCTTGTTTGAGAACAGATATTGCAAATAACTGATGCTAAACCATGATGAATGAGAAGGGAGAAACAGTAAGCTTTGTAAGAGGAGATGGGCTGTCGTAGCACTGAATAAAGCAAATAGCATTGTGGTGACATAAAAATAGACCAAAACATGTGATAACAACACTACTTTTACTAATAATTTGTTAATCACAATAACTAATGTCTAATACAGGATGGCACCATGGAGAACCATGTACAGGCAGAAATATTGCCCTGGAGAAATTCTAGTCTAGGCTTATTGGTAATATGTAGCTAAAATTAAATAATACAGCACGTAGACCAAGCTGTGAAAAGAATTGTGAAGAGGCAAAAGAGAATATGGGAGGTTGAAAAGCACCTGAGGGAAAGAAAAGAGTAGAAGGGGATGCCACATTGAGGGATTCCCAAGGGCTGAAAGGAGGACAAGGAACAAACATCCTATTGTGGGCATCTGCCCTGGTATCCCTCCTAGTGAGAAAGAGAATTTGAGAGGAAAACTTGGCCTTGATTTGAATTATATTGTAATATATAATTGAAGGTTAAAGATGTGTTTTTCTGCATGCCTAGACCCTGTCTTTCCCGCAAGGAAGAACAATATGCAGAAGCAGGAGGAAAGCTACCATACTGCAAAAAGGACACTGTTTATCAACCAACACAGCTCCAGGAAATGATCCAGTGCATCCAGACCTTTATAATGCCGGTTGAACACTAGTAAAATACACCACCACAGTAAAAGTGCTATGCAGAGGAAAGAAGGAAATGCTTTTGGCATCTCAATCATGTAACATATTGATGCATGAAGCATCAATAAAGGTATGGGGATGAGACAGGTTCCTTTTTTCTCCCACATTATCCTATGTTAAATAAGTGTCGATTCCCACAAAATATTCCTTCTGAACAAGTAAATCCAACTCAAGTAAAATACCAACACTTAAGCTAAAAGACAATGGTATTTTTTTAAATAATGAACAATTAAAAGAAAAAATCTTCTAATAAAAGCAGGGGAAAATGCATGTCTTACCCCACATATATCTATGGAAGTACTTCTATTTTGTTTAGCTTCAATGCATAAATGTATCTTTTGGTCTTCATAGGGTTTACACACACTGGAAGATAGGTATGGATGCTGCTGATTCCTGTACTTGCAACACAACTTGTTTTATAGAATGCTAATTTAATCAAATTTTAAATTTGAATCAACATAGAGAAAGATCAAACTCACATTTCTTTCCAGTATGAAAAGAAAATTCATCTAAGGAATCACTGAACCACAGGATGGTTTGAGTTGGAAAGGACCTTAAGATTATCTAGTTCTAAGTTCCCTGCTATGGGCAGGGACACCTCACACTAGACCGTGCCACCCAAGGCTCTGTCCAACCTGGCCTTGAACACTGCCAGGGATGGAGCATTTACCACTCCTTTGGGAAACCCATTCCTGTGCCTCAGCACCATAAACAGTAAAGAACTTCTTCCTTATATCTAACCTGAACTTCCCCTTTTCAGTTTGAACCCATCATCACTTGTCCAATCGTTACAGTCCCTAATAAAGAATCCCTCTCCAGCATCCTTGTATGCACCCTTCAGATACTGGAAGACTGTTATGAGGTCTCCTAACAGAAACTCAACACTTACAACAGTATGTTCACTTGGGCTTATTCCCACTGCAGAGAGTTACTGCAAAAGCTGCAGAGAAACAAGCTAAACCACAGACCAAATCAACTGTGGGTTTTTGGGTGTCAAGGATGGGTTTTATTTAGTATCTTCTTTGAGTTTTCCCTCTTCATACATGCTTATCAATAAACTCCTATTCAGCAACAGAAGTCATTATTGACAGACATGTATAATGTTAGGACAAGACAGATTTTAAGTAAACTAAGGACTGGCTAAACATAATCTTTAATCTTAGATGCTTGTAAAAAAAGACACTCTTTTCAGACAAAAAAGAAAGCAAGCATGGCTGATCAGTAGAAACCACAAATCCAGATTGAGTAATACACTGCAGCAGTTCAAAAAGCAGTGGGCTGCAGAAGCCATGCTAATGTGTACCAGCTGAGGATTTGATCAGTTTGGCAGCAAAGAGAGTATGTTTGAAAGGATCTTTATTTTCAGTATGATACAGTGAATCACATCTCTGTGCTGCCTTAGCTAATGGTCTTTATAATAAGTGTGCGTTTCATTCAGCTTTCACATTTTCAGGGAGAAGAACTGACTCATTTTTATCACTATTCCAATATGGAAAATATTACATAGATAGGTTCAATAAGTTCTGTTTCCTGAAAACCAGTCACCAAATCTTACAAATATTGTCCTACTGGTTTGTAACTTGCTTTGAAAATATCAGCCTAGAAAGCCAGTTCCTTTATGGAGTCTATAGAGCTGATACAGTGAAGATGGTGGCTTTACAGGCTCTCCCATTAGAATCATAGAATAGTTTGGATTGGAAAGGACCTTAAGATCGTCCAGTTCCAATCCCCCTGCCATGGGCAGGGATGCCTCACCATAGACCATGTCACACAAGGCTCTGTCCAAACTGGACCTTAACACTGGATATTTCCCAAGTTGTTATTTCCTACCTCTCAGCCATCAGAGGACAACAACTTCCATTTAGAATCATAGAATCATAGAATTGTTAGGGTTGGAAAGGGCCTTAAGATCATCCAGTTCCAACACCCCTGCCATAATCAGGGACACCCCACACTAAACCATAAAAAACCTGCTATTCTATTTATTTTTTAAGACTTTTCCCATTTCTTCCCACTTGCTTGGACCAATACCTGGAGTTTGATTTTCATTCTAAAACAAAGCAAAAGTCCTTGATTCTATACAGATGTTGATGGCATGTGTCATTTAACAGCATCAAGTGTCCTGCTCATCAGCTGCATGAGATTCAGGTGCATCCATGCCACCAGAAGTAAGCGGAGCCAGGTAGATTTTTGCCAGCTGAATTTTCCTCTGATCCGAAATCTTATAACCTGGATGCCTTTCAGGGCTGGAGGATAGGGTGTAAACAAGCTGAAGAATTCCATTACAGCTCAGCGTTGCTAAAAGTAAATCGCAAATGGATAAATAAATGGCCGTGTTTTTGTAACAATTCAGAAAGTGATTTTTCCTTTCACAAAGGAATGAACTAATAGACACTGCAATGTAGTTACTGCTGAAAATGTGTCTGGATTTTATACCCCTTAAACTAGATTTGGTTTTGTGGCTCTTATTGTCTAATCTAATTCAGAATGCTGATTACTAAATAGTAATTTGTACCATTTGAGATGGTTGAGATGAAGATTGCAAAGTTTGTTTAAAGGAAGATGAGGTAAGACGAGAATTGTAATAGCTCAAAGGGAATGAATTGCCTCACTGCAGTGTGTTTATGCATGTTGTTGCACCCAGGCTTTAAATCAGCCCTGTGCTCCTGCATTGGGCAGCACCAGTCTCCTGAGAGCAGAGGAGCAAAAAGGATGTTTTCAGACTCAAGGGAATGTGGGATTGTGCTGGGATACTGGTAGTCTGGGAAGTATCATTTGTGATGCTTCGTACACAAGATTCATATTGGTGGGGATGTCAATGCAACAGTAGGCACAGTTGGTTTGACTTGATTTGGTTTGGTTCCTTGCACGGAGTGTGGAGTTGCCATCTATCTGGATGGGCTTCTAGTGCAGTGTTTGAAAATAATTCATCCCAGAGGAAGACCAATGCTTCTGACAACAAGAATGCAAATCCTATTAGGACCACAAAATGGTGCACAGAGCACAACATAAGATTAGACAGATTTGGGACTGAAGAATGAAATCTATAGCAGAACCTGTATTAATGGATAAATGCACCTACTGATTAAGTGAGGATTGCAGAGGGACTTTTTAAAGTGGCCTGTAGTGACAGGAAAACAAAAAATGGCTTTAACCTCCCCGAGGGGAGACTGAGCTGAGCTCTTAGGCAGAAGCTCTTCCCTGTGAGGGTGCTGAGGCGCTGGCACAGGGTGCC